>BRDA01012586.1:1477-38128 GCA_036984385.1 Crenuchus spilurus | reverse complement strand
GGAGTGTCAGAAGTGTGTGTCTGACTTCTCGTAGAGAAACACCTCGTGAATTCGTCGTGATCAAATTTGTGTATAACATTACGACATTTCGAGAATAGCTCCACAAAGAGATGCTCTTCAGTCTGTGTGTGAAGACTGTGAGGGACTCTGCTGTTAGAACAGTCAGTGGGAGTTTGTTCCACCACCTGTGTGAAGAGACTTGATGCCAGTCTTCCACGTGTCTTGAAGCATGGAGGGTCAAGTGGAGCCATACTAGAAGTTGAAAGGGCTCGAGGTGCCACTCACCTGATGAAGATTTGCTCTTCTGTTTTTTCTGTTTCGCTCCAATGAATGAACATGTGTTTTATCAACCGTGAATAACAAAAATAGATGTTTTAGCTGCAGTGTCTCTTCAGTATCTAAACTACAATGTTATTTTAGGTACTGTTGTGGCTGAACCTCACTGGCTCAGTAATGAACCTTCTGGGGCCCGAGTGTCTCATCCAACTAAAGCACTGACATCACAATTTTTGGATTAAAGTAATAAAAAAAAGAACGTTTCAATGTCTCTTAGCTCTTTTTATCTTGCTGTCTCTTAGCTCTTCCTCTTGTGTGCTCAGGATTGTTATGCATGTTACAGAGCATGGAAAGATGTAAAATGTTTAATTTATCATGCAGTACCTTTTCTCTTTAGCCATTTATTCAAACTAGTAAGCTACTGTAGATGATTATCTAAAATGAAATGTAAATTATCTTAAAAATATGACAGTATATTTTAATCTACATTAAACGTATAGCCTAAATTGTGTACTTTAACCCTAAACCTCAAATGGCATATTCTTAATGCTACATAAGTGAAGACTGCAGGGCTTAGAGTAGCCAATAAAGATCTGTGGTGTGGATGTTCAGCGATGGCTAACCAGTTCTGGTTTGCCTTTTTCCTTTATTACCAGTAATAAGCAACTGCCCACGGTATGATAACCGTGCATTTTAATATCGTCGTGGCATATTGTGAAACTGGTTACTGCTGCAACTATACTCTGCTATTATAGACAGCAATGGCAGTGACTAACACTGAGCATATTGTGAATTTTTAAATATGACTGTAAACCCACTTCATCAGGCTCTGATTCTGCAGCGTTGCTATACTGCATGATCTACACCAGGGGTGCACACACTTTTTCAGCCTGTGAGCTACTTATCTAATGACTAAGTCAAAATGATCTACCTAATATAAAAATAAAAGACACATATTTATTTATAAATATACTAATAATGTATGTGTCAGTGTATGCTGGTGTACCTTGAATAACTACATTGACCCATATTACACAACACAACTATGTACATGTTTTGTCATTAGCCTACTTTACTCTGACGACTTGCACTGAATGGAATCAGTCAGGGATGCATAGTCTGGACAGTAGTTGCTGATAGCCAGCCTCAAACAAACCTCCAAATTATCATCAGTCATAGTGGAACGATACTTGGACTTAATGATCTTCATGTATGAAAAGGCTGACTCACATAAATAAGAGGAGCTAGCGAGTGTTTTGCAGCACTGCATTTCCCTGGTTTGCAGAAAAAAAACCCTTTTTGTGAGCCATTAGAGAGGTAATGTGATATAAATGAGAGTGTGTAGGGTTAGGGTGTAGGGTCTAGGGAGCATGTTGTAGGGCGAGTTTTGTTTTGGTATTGCTCGGCTTGATTCATCCTCTGCTGCTAGCTCAACTCGGCTTGTGTGTGTGTGTGTTTGTGTGAATACGCACATGCAAGCCTGTAGCATAATTCCTGCTCTATTATTATATATAAATATTTTTTTCCTTTGTGGAAAGAGGACTTACTCTCACTAAAACTGAGGGAGAGTCTCTGTGAGACTGAATGTGTGACGACGCGCTTATTTGCATGACAAGCGAAGCAGAGCAGCAGACAAAGGCTGGTTAATGGCTCCAGCTTTCCAGCGCAGGGGACAGAAGTGAGTAAAATTTTTTGTCAGTTTGGGAATTCTAGTGTTTTAAGCAGAAATTATGAATTATTTTGACAATAAACGTAGAGGCATGTAAATGGTGACTATCACGGTCTAAAGTGAAATATGATACAGATTGAGCTGCTTGGCCCGAGTGTTTGGCTCATGTCCCTGTATGTCTATCAAGTGACAAATCTTATAGCGAGGATGGATGATAAGCTGACGTCTATTTTTTAATGCCATGTGATCTACCCACATTACCTTTGTGATCGACGTATTGTGCACCCCGGATCTACACTATACGTCCAAATGTTTGTGGACAGCCTTTATAATGAATGCACTCATCTCTTTCAAGTTGTACCCATTCCTGACATAGATGTACAAATGCACACACAGCTTGTCTAGTCCCTGTAGAAAAGTACTGCAAGCAGAATAGAACTAAACACGAACCTATCAACAACATGCCTACCGCCAGGTTGTGGGTTAGATGGGTATAAGGCCCCTTAACTGAGCTGTGGAGCAGTCTATGCTTTCTGTAATGATTGTGCTCCATCCAGTACTTTTGGGATAAAGAGGATTGTTGCTCATCTATTATCTAGACCCCACTAAGACTCTTGTTGCTGTTGCTAAACTCAATCAAATCCTCACAGCAATGCTCCAAAATGTAGTCAAATGTCTTCCCAGGACAGTTACTCCCGACTAAATACCTTTGATTTCAGAAGAAACAATAAGCAGGTGTCCCAATACTTTTTCACAGAATGAAGATCAACAATAATAACCGGATCAACAACATCTCAAAACGTCTTGTGTGCAATTCAAAAAATGTGTTGTTCATGACTCCAGTAAGTTAAGTCATCTGTGTCTTCTGCTCTGAGACACCAAATAAGGGGACTGTTGTGTGCTAAGGGTTAGTAGAAGAACCATCAACTTATCTAAAAGAAGGCCAGCTATGAGTGGAATGTTTTTTCTTTTGTTGACAAATGTGACAGTAGTGATGGGTTGAGTTAGCTATAAACATCTTGACAAGTTTATTTCGACCCATAGCTAGTCTTAATCAGCAGTAAAGTCTTAGCAGGATTGTTATTGGAGTCTTTTTTCATTTGCTTGACTGCAGCTTACACCTGATAGTATTTCATGACATCAATGCGATGAGTGGGGCAAGTTATAGCTTGATAACCAGACACCCAGACCAAAATGTAAGATCAATTGTAGGGGGAAAAAAGCCAAAGCCTTGATTCCAAAGTCTTTGCTTGAGGCAAAAGCACTTCTCTGACTGTAGACATGTAGTAACAAATGCATAACCTCCACGTACCCTTCAGTTTTCATTCATTAGGATAAGAACGTGTGGTACTTTCCTGTCTGAAATTCTCTTTGGGTAACAAGTTACATTTATGGTTTATTCATAAAGTTCTTTGCCGAGAATGCTTTCTAGTTGTGTAAACTAACAAATACAAGAACGGCATAGCATGTTGTGCAGAAGACATTTGATAACGATCTGTTGTCACATGAAGAAAGGCGTGAACTTTAAACAACATTAAACCAACTGTGTGTAAGAAATAGGAAACACTTGCAAAGTGTTTTTGCTTCCGGTGACCATATTGATCAAGGAAAAGGAAGAACTATGGCTGTTGCTGCTTTAAAAACAGTGTGTTCTCACTTTACACAGTTCCAATGCTTTAAATATACAACCCCAGATCAGAATAACAATAGAAAACAGTTGGGACAAAACAGAAAATGCAAATTAAAATAGTGTTTCTTACATTTACTTCAGTTTCATTGCCGACAGAATGTTATGTCTGGTCAGCTTCATTTCATTTGTTATACACATCTATTCCTGCATTTGAGCCCTACAACACATTCCAAAAAATGTTGGGACAAGGACAGTTTAGGGCTAGTAATAATGATGGGATGTCAACAGGTGATTGTAATCATGATTGGTTGCAAAAGCAATTTCCACAAAAGAATACATCTTTGAGCAGTGAATATAGGCAGATGATCTCCAATTTGTCAACAGATGTGTGTGGAGATTATATGTTTAAAAACATTAAATATATCAAGGAATCTGGAGGAATTTCAGTGTGTAAAGGGAAACGGCATGAGCCTAAGCTGAACACTTGTGGTCTCCAATCCCTCAGACAGCACTGCATCATTTATCAGTGGCTGATTTAACCACCTGGGGAAGGACATATTTTGGCACACCACTGCATTAGAGTTACATTCACAAATGCACTTAAAGCTTCATTTTCCACAGTGACGTTTCATGTTAACCAAGTCCAAAGGCTTGAGCCTGTCATTGTATAGGGGTTGTGTCACTATCAAAAGTAATTTACACAGGGTTCCTGCAGGTTCCAGTGAGTTAAATTTAAGACTTTATTAAGACCTTTTAAGACCATTCTCAGTGAAATTTAAGACCAACACAACAAACTGCCAGAAACATTCTAATGATCCCAAATATTCTCAAAACATTTTATTTTTATTAATTCAGTTATAGAAAAGGATTCATTACTACTCTAATTCAATATTAGAACAGATAATCAAAATACAGTGGTAACCCTACTTACGAGTTTAATCCGTGCAGGAGCTGAGCTCGTTAGCTGGTTTGCTTGTTAGCTGGATGCATTTTCCCCATAAGAATACATGTAAAACTGATTAATCCGTGTCAGCCGGTCAATATACAGTATACTTTAATATGCTAAATAATGTGTTTATATGGGTTTTTAAAAAAATAAACGAGACGACGATGGCGCTGCTGTAGGCTGGCTGCTAAGGAGAGGGAGACCGACAGTGCTTGTGTAGGCTGGCCGCTAAGGAGGACAGGAGGACGGGCGTACGTGTATGGCATGGTTACACTTATCATATGAAAAGTAAAAGTAAAATGTATCTAACTTTCTTGTTCACTACCTTTTGCTTTCTTTGTGTCGCTTTCACTTTCACTTTCGGTCAAAGGTAATGACTGACCTCTTCTTCTACACCAGCATCTAGGGGATGCTACGACCGCCGCGCCCCTAGCGGTTGGCATACTTGAACAAATTTACGCTACTCGTTACTTGGAATTTTACTCGTTACCTGGAACAAAAATATTCAGAGATCTCGACTCGTTACCTGTAATACTCGTTAGTAGGGATGCTCGTAAGTAGGGTTACCACTGTAGTTACATTCTCAACACAAGTAACCTTACCAACACAACACTAGCATGTCTAAATACAACCTAACCCTACACATGTCCGAGTTCTTCTTTTTTACCACCAATCTCAGCTTCATGGGTTTTGAGTTGTGCAAGCTTGTCTTTGTATGACCTCCTCAGGGCATTTGACTTCCTTCATTATGTCATTATCAATTAGCCAGAGAGAGAGATTGAGCGCTCAGGAGAGATTTGTATACAATATTGAGTTCACGTGCATGCAAAATTCTTGCTCGCTCAACACATCCGCACACACTCAGAATTGTGACACAAACATAACGTCGTATCGAATAACACTGGGAAAAGTTGATAGATTTGACACTAGTCACTTTTTTTTTTTTAAAAAAGGCTGAAAACTCGCTAAATATAGCAATAAAAGTTGATAACAGTGTATTCACTGATGTTATAATGCAGTTTTGGGATATGTAGTTGAATGACAACGGCCCACAGTGGTAGCCCCCCCAGAAACACATAGAACAGAACTACATTTACACTGATGCATTTAGTCGACGTTAGCAGAAGTTAGCAAAACTAACTTCCGATCAGATCACGCTTCTCTGGAATTAAAAGTAAAAATGTAAGACTTTAATAAATGTAATTTAAGATATTGGATGGATATCTGGCTGATTTTAAGACTTTTTAAGGCCCCCTTTTTAAGAACCCTGTTTACACTTCTGAAAAATACATGTTGCATTTAGAGCAACGTATGCTTCCTTCAAGACAACATCTTGTGTATGGCTATGCTTCCTCAAGCACTGCATGTTCTTACATGTCCCTCCTGTAACTATCATTAAACATGTGATCAACTTCAACTTGTGAAACAGTAGCTCTTCTATTAGTTTAGACCAGATGGGAAAGCCTTTGATACCCTCAAGCGTTGATTCCTGGGTTCCCAACACCTGGTGGGCTGTTGGTAACTCATATCACTTTAGAATACTGTAGATGCTCACCTCTGCTGACCTGGAGCAGCTCACAAGCCTTGCCATTTTGGAGATACTCTGACCAATTATGAACAAAATTGGATCCAGCAGTCTGGAGCTATGACACACACTGGCACTCAGCACAAGGTTGAAGGAACTGGAGATTTTCAAATGCAGTATTTGTTCAGACTGGTCTTCTCCTTGGTTTTGTATGGGTGTGAAGCGGTACATTAAAAAGCAGGATGGGAAGAGTACTGACACTTCTGAACTCTGGTGTTGGAGAAGAATCTTTAAGAGAACAGCAGAGACATCACAAGGATCCTCCACTAAATCCAACATCACATAGAAGACCAGATTACCATATTGGTCTTATTTTTGAGAAGGTTAGAACAGATGAAGGTAAAAGTAAGAGGGTGGCCATTAACAAGATGGATGGATTAAATCAGGAATAATGAGTGAGTCATTAAGAAGCCTGAAGACCTAAACTTGTGGACTTTGCGCCTAATATATACTAAAAAAATTGTGCTTCCCTTGGTCTGTACTCTAAACTTACACAGTGCATTATTATGTACAGTGGTAACCCTACTTACGAGTTTAATCTGTGCAGGAGCCGAGCTCGTTAGCTGGTTTGCTCGTTAGCTGGTTTGCTCGTTAGCTGGATGCATTTCCCCCATAAGAATACATGTAAAACTGATTAATCCGTGTCAGCTGGCCAATATACAGTATACTTTAATATGCTAAATAATGTCTTTATATGGGTTTTTAAAACATAAACGAGACGACGACGGCGCTCGTGTAGACTGGCGGCTAAGGAGGACAGGAGGACGGGCGTACATGTATGGCATGGTTACACTTATCATATGAAAAGTAAAAGTAAAATGTATCTAACTTTCTTGTTCACTACCTTTTGCTGTCTTTGCGTCACTTTCACTAGCACTTTCACTTTCACTGGACAGCGATCAAAGGTAATGACTGACCTCTTCTTCTACGCTAGCATCTAGGGCAGGGATAGGCAACTCCAGTCCTGGAGTGCCGGTGTCCAGCACAGTTTGGTGATGTCACTGCTCTGACACTACAATTAAACATGCTAATTGCCCGCTGAGTTGAATCAGGTGTGTTTGATCAGGTAGATCACCAAACTGTGCAGGAAACTGGCCCTATAACTGGCCCTCTAACTGGCCCTATAATGCTACGACCGCCGCACCCCTAGCGGTTGGCATACTTGAACTAATTTACAAATTTCCCTGAATCTAGGAAGGTGAAGACTAGCACATACAGTACCTCCTCCAATGCATATGAAGCCAGCCACCACCTCTTGTCAAGCCTTTTATTGTCATTTGGCAACCAACACACCTGGGGGGGTGGAGAGCACAGGATACCCAGCTCTGATGGATCAGCTAACAAACACCTGTGCCAGTGGACATTATATTTCAGTAATGATGTGGAGAGAGCAGGGCTTTCTCTGGGCTCTGGCTGCTGATGGTGAAGCAGTTTGAAAGGTAGTTGAACTGAAGGCAGTATTCTAAACAAATCCATTCAAGCCTCACGAAGAGCATGTTACGTTTACATTTACATTTACAGCATTTGGCAGGCACGCTTATCCAAAGAGACGTACAACAGTCCTTTGTTTCCATTAAGAGATTCATCTCAGCTAGTACAGACAGGTTAGAGTCGAGACCACTCAGTTCAGACACTGTTAGAACAAAACCATCACTAATCTGGAAAAATACACAGTTTAACACAAAATCAGAGCATTAAAATGCATTACAATAAGATCATGTTATTTAGTTGGTTAGTCAAAACATGAAGTCAAACACTGAAACATGCAGTGGGATTCCAGGATCAGGACCAAGAAACATATGTGAGAGATATTTTATTATTATTATTATTATTATTATTATTATTATTATTATTATTATTATTATTATAGTTTATATTGTCAATTTATTTGAAATGTTGGATGATGGTTGAATCAATAGAAAGTTTTATTTTAAAAATATGCATTATCAACTCTCAAGATGCCATGTAGGGTCCAAAGATTATTACCTAGCAACACCCTAATAACCACCTGGAAAACCATAGTAACCTTTTAGCTACCCCTTTTGCAACTACCTTGCAGCTAATAGCAACTGTCTAGCAACAACATAGCAACCACTTCAGAGACCATAGCAGCTGAATATGTACACCTTAGCTACTAAGAGACCATAACAAGCACCTGGTAACACATTAGTAACCAGCTGGGAGGTCATTGCAATCAACAATTGGGTCGCACGGTGGCTTAGTGGTTAGCATGTTCGCCTCTCAGCGCTGAGGTCTTGGGTTCAAGTCCCCATCTGAGCGGAGTTTCCATGTTCTCCCCGTGTCTGCGTGGGTTTTCTCCAGGGACTCCGGTTTCCTCCCACAGTCCAAAAACATGGAGGTCATTGAATTAGATACTCTAACATTACCCTGGTGTGTATGTATGTATGTATGTATGTCCAGATATGGTTGAGACTCTGTCCTGGGTGATCCCCCTAGTGCTTGGTGCAGTCCTCCAGGTGGATGGTCGCTTTCGGTTGAGAGTACACTGTGCGCGACTGCCTGCTGCTTCTCAACCAAAGTGTGTGGTTGAGTGTGTGTAAATGGAGTGTGTTGATTGTAAAGGGTCCTTGGGTTTGAGAAAGGCCCTATATAAGTGTAACGTTCATTTATTCATTCAACAATCTAGGGGTTGCTTAAGCTGCACAATCACTTCATTTTCTTTAGTAAATACATGAATCTAGTGTTAACTGAATAACTGATCACTATTTTACAAGAGCTATTTGGACAATGGTTATATAAACATTAGCAAAGTACTTGCTTGAGTCATTTTGAACATTTTGGCTGAAGGTGAAAAGGCTTTTCAAGCAGTCTAGTCATTTCAGAAATGTCTGATAAGGATCAGTGGCAAAGTACTCATTGTTTATTCCTCTGAAATAAAGATACAACTAACACTGAATTCATTATGAAGATGTGACAACCATTTTAAATGACCTCAGGAATGACAGTCATGTTTTGGCTTATTGCATTCTGATGCAGTGAGTAAGTGTTCTGAAATGTGGCTAATCATGAGCATGAGGCACTCCTACAATTTGAAAATCATTCAAATATAGCACACTTGCCACATTTTACTGCACTGATATAGTGGCACGTTTTTTTTAAATCAAAATGGATTTTTAGGGAATGTATTGTATGTATTACACAACCTTGTATCAACAACTTGAAGATTAGAAATGATAAAATGCTCATTTTGGTTTTACATTACATTATTTAATTACATTGTCATTAATATTAATAAAACACATTAGTCGTAATGTAATTTAAGGTAATTTAAACTACATTTTGTTATATGAGAGTACACAATAACAGCTTCATCAGAATGGAATTTTAATAGAATTTGTTACTCAAAAATGCAGTAATATTACTGAGAATAGGTGTAAATGCCGATTTCAGAAGGCATGAGCAATACAGAGTAATACCAAGGCTAAAATCCTGATGCCAGTACTGATACTGATTCTGTCTTGTTACAACAAAACCGGTATTGATATTTTTTGTCTTGTTACAAAAAATTGTAAATGTTAATATCAAGCAAACATTCTGCCAGTATCAGTGTGATACCTCTCTGTTTAAAATATGTAAAATGATTTTCCTTCAAAACAAAAACCATATATATATATATATATATATATATATACAAACCCATTCATAAAATGTGTGGGTTTTATGAGCTGGAAGCCCAAATTATGTTAAAATAAACAAATAAATACTTGATATCATTTAAATTGTGGGCCCTGAATCTATAACCTATGAAAGTTTAACTTTAACTTAAAATATGGAAATTAATCAACTTTTCCATGATATTATAATTTTTGGAATGGGTCTGTATATATAAACTAAATCTAAAAAAATATGTGAAGGTTATTGAAATCTCTCTCTTTTAAAACAATTTTACCCCCCATGTAGTAGCATCATATGAACCCACCCAGGACTTGCTAGGACTTTCCATTTCAGTAACTTGCAATGCCCCTGACTGTCAGAGCAGTTCTCCTGTTTTTTGAACCGCTGCCAATACATCATCGCTGGGCAGCCAACACGCTTGGAGGAAAGTGCAAGATCCCCAGCTAACAGACACCTTATCTCGCTTAGTCTGTTGAGCCACTCGGAGCCCTGTCTCAATGGAGTGATGTGAAGAGACTATTTTGGCCTCTGAAGGATTAAAGAATCAATATTTTTTTATTTGAGGACCAAATTCCACAACGAATTGTCAGGATCAGTATCAATATTCAGTATCAGTACTGATATTTCAGATCCACCCATCCCTAGTTTCTGGTGTTCATTATCCGTGTCCAGTGGCTGAACTGTAAAACAAATTTAGGGGAATATCTCCTGCCTCACATAAGAATTTATTTGATTTCAGCTGCCTTATTTTTTTTAAAAGTACCTTTTTAGACAGGCTGCTAAAAATGTATGTGGCATGGCATTATATATATTCTCTACATCCCTGTCAGACTGTGAACTAAAGGTGTTTTTTTGACTCACATTGCTGGTTTATCACTTTCATCATGTCTGAATATGAACTACGGCAGCTCCACGTGCTGAACCAACTATTCCACTGTTTACACAAAAAATTGAGATGAACATATTCGTCCTGACTGTGATTTAGACTGAAGAACTTCTTTATTGATAGAATTAAAATATTGATAATGGTTATGTGATACACCAAAACTGATCAAAGGTGCATTGACAGAAGGATTGTTTTTGTCTCATCTTTACAGGGAGGATGACATTCCCTCACATCCCAATCTACTGAGTGTCTACTACATGTCTGGCTCTCAAACAGCTTCTTCTGCTGGTTGATTCATTCTTTCACAAATGCTGGCCAACGTTGTCTACTAAAGCTAATGTCATTTGGTCTCTAAATCGTTCCACAGTGTAGCTTTGCTGTGTTGTCTGTCATGCTAATCAAGCTCCTTAGCCAGGGTCAAACAGGAGGGCCATTTCCCTGACTTTAAAGTGAGAGTGATACTGTTACACTGATTTCTAAACGTTCCCGCCTCCCTAAATTGCCTGCTATTCATATACGTTCCGGACTGAGATGCCTCAGGGCAGAGAGAGAGGTGGAGAAACTCAACTACGTACCGGCGATTCCTTGGAAACACACTTCTCAGAGTACAAAACATACAATCACAGAATCTAATTCTTTAATCTCACCGAACACACACCGCAGTCAAGAAGAAAGAGACTCGTAGAACTCGTAACATGACATGCTCGGTCATGACCACCACCCTTTCAAGATCTTTGCCCACCGACAAGAAAAGAAACCTCCACATTTACTACAGAATGATGTCATATATCACTGATGGCACTCTACAGTAAACTCTACATGCATTTCCAAATGATAAGACTTTCACTTCAGATGTGTTTGTGAGGAAACCTTTTTTTTAATGGCGTTACTTATTGCAGTTAATCTTGTTTGTTCTCCTGTCTCTGACTTTCCAGGTTCAACAATGCATTTTAGACCTGAGGGTGCCCAGTCCTGGTCCTAGAGCTCTATCATTTAACTCCAACCACAACATAACCCACCTCAGCCAGGTAATGAAGGCTTTTTTTGCTTTTCTAAAATGAAGTGAAAGTGACACAATGACCAATGTGCTTGTACACAGAAGAATTTGACCTCGTTTAACCCATCCGTGCAGTGAAACACACACACTAGTAATTTAGGGGACAGTGAGCATACTGGTTCCTTGCCTGAAGCGGTGTGCAGGCCTATCCACACCACCATGGGAGCAGTTGTGGGTTAAGTGTCGTGCTCAAGGGCACTGCAGTCACGTCCTGTAGGTGACCTTCCAGTCACAGGGCTGGTTCTTTAACCACAAGCCCACGTCTACCCCAGGCCGTGACAACCCCAAGGTCCACTGCAGTTCTGTAGGCCAATGGATATTCAAGGCACCTGTAATTTTTGAAGTGTAGCCTTAAGCTCAGTTTGGGAAACGGTCCCATGCTGTTTAACCCTTAAAACTACAGACTAATTCATAGATCAGTTATAAAAGTAACATTACAATACAAATCTTTAATGGAAGTCATTTTGAGTGAGGATTTGAAGCTCTGTGATCCACACATGGCAATATACACTCATATTGCACCCAAAACTGGTAGCCAATTAAAAATAAGTATCATACAAAACAGACAGAAAGAAATGTAAGGATTTGATTTCAGTGTTTTAACTTTTATTATACGTAGACAAGCAAGTTTATTTTTGATCAAATCTTGGACAAAGGAGACACCACTGAGAGAATAACCAGATTGTACTGAGTCAGAATTTCAGCAGTTTTAAGCCCATCATACATGAATTATATTTAAGGTAATTCCATTAAGTTTAATACGCCACTGATTCACATTACTCTGTGAAGTAATTACATTTTGTGTACTTACACCTTGAATATAATTATAAGTGTGTATTTTTTCATTTACTCATTTTAATTTTCATAAAATTATTCATAACCAGATTAAGATTTGAGTTGTCCTTTGTGGATTATTAATAAACTCATATGACTTTCATTAACATATCAATAGTGTATCAGTGTACATAACCAAATCCTAATTTTTACCCTAACCTTAATCTCAAACCAAAACCTAATTCTAACCTTCACTATGACCCTAATATTAACCATAATCTCAACCCAAAACCTAATATTTACCCTGAAACTTAATCTCAAACCAAAACCTAATTCTAACCTTCACTATGACCTTAATATTAACCCTAATCTCAACCCAAAACCTAATCTTTACCCTAAACTTAATCTCAACCCAAAACCTAATCTTTACCCTAAACTTAATCTCAAACCAAAGCTTAATTCTAACCTTCACTATGACCCTAATATTAACCCTAATCTCAACCCAAAACCTAATCTTTATCCTAACCTTAATCTCAAACCAAAACCTAATCTTTACCCTAACCTTAATCTCAAACCAAAACCTAATTCTAACCTTCACCATGACCCTAATATTAACCCCAATCTCAACCCAAAACGTAGTCTTTACCCTAACCTTAATCTCAACCCAAAACCTGGTTTTTACCCTCACCCTGGTCCTAAACGTAACCCTAATCTCAACCAAAAACCTCATCCTGATCTTAATCTCAGTAACTAAATCCAGTAGTTGACTGTAGTGAACAGCAGGTCTATAACAATGTGTTCAGATGATCTGTATTAAAACCTGTTAGATGTTCAGGATTTTTTCTGGTGTGAACATCTTCAGATGTGAACTCAGACTCATAATGGACAGAAGAACTGAATTCAGCAGATTATCAGAAGCTTCACTGCTGTTACTTCACAGATATGATGTTGAGATGAATTGTTTGTACTCAGCTGGCCTTCAAAATAAAGTGTATTTTTATTTCATGTGGTAACTCACCAAGTTCAGGCAAGAATTTATGGAGCAAAGGAGCAAAATGACAATTTGAATGTAGACAGTAACGGCTCATCTCTCTGTCTTCCATTATGTAGGATCCAGAAGCCAAATCTGCATCCAGATCTGGAATGTTTTAGATGTCTGTGTTACAACCTTGCTAATATATCCTTTCCTATAAGACATTCTTCCCAGAAGAAGCTTGAATGTAGAGAAAAGGCATGAGACATACAGTAAACATGAAAAACGTCTGACACAGTTAAACATTATGTTAATAATTCACAGCATCAGACCTGAGAAATGAGTTCATACTCAGATTTTTTACCATTTTATTCTCTCAGCAAATCTGAGCACAATGTTAGATTTGATTGAGGTCTTGATATATTTATTCTCAGAAGAAACAATCTGAGAATCAGGAGACTTAACCTAATTCCATCTGAGGAACCACTGAGATGTCAAGATGATGTCCTTTTCCATTTGTCCTTCTAGGTTCACAGCAGTGAACAGTGGCAAAGTGGCAAAATGTGATTTGGAAAGCTTGTAAAGCCTGTTAAGAGTCTTTCTCTGTCTGTCTTTTTGTCTCTGTCTGTCTTTCTCCCTCTGTCTCACTCTCTCTCAGGTTTCGGTGGCCTGTGTAAGGTTGTGTTGAGCAGGGAGGCGGGTTGTTGCTGCAGAACCTGTTTGGTTGCTCAGTTTAAGCTTATCTGTCAGGAGCTCTATGCCAAAGTAAGTGAGCAAGAGTGTCAGATTTAGATGAAGTGTAGAGGAGTCAACATCTGCACCTGTACTGCACAGTTAGACCCCTCACATCAGCATCTACAGGTAAGGATTATATTGTATATTCCACTTATATTTCAGCAAATGGAAAGAATTCAGTCTGTACATTAAAATATGGACAGAAAATCACAGTTTGGTTTGGCAACAAACTGGTTGTTTGTACATCCCATGTATTTCTAGAAAAGGAGTGGTTCTGTGACAGCTGTTATAAGTAGGATATTATGTTGTGCCTTGCTGTTTGATTGTGCTATAGTAATTCAATACAGTTGAAGTAACTACTGTTTAATATGTATTATATTTTTTGCAAGAATGTGTCTTAAAAATGTCTGGAATTACTTATATGTTCATGCAATTATTTGCAATTGCCATCATTTTTGCAAAGACTTTGAGTTTGCTAACATTCATATTCCATACTTTATAATTAAGTACATTGCTGTATGAAGCATTCCAATAGGAGCTAGCCAGCTGGATACCTTATAGTTCGGTAATAAATAACATGTTATATAATAATAATATTGTGAAAATTTTAATTGTTCCTCATTTAATTAAAAAAGCTAAACTGGCATAAATGTTACATTTGTTGTATGTAAAATGACATTTCATGGCTTATAGCTCATTAAATTCTGAATCTCAAATTGTTAGAATATTTAATTTTGAGAAAGGCTTAAAATATGTAACAAAATCTCAAATGATGTATTACATTTTTATTATACACATTAACTTTTGCATGATGTTGTAGATGCATTCGTTTACTTTTCCACACCTATTAGGATATGTTTATAATCCAGCTGAGAGGTGTCTTAACAATACAAATCAAGCTGTTTTCAGTGTCCTGAGGATAGTTAAGTAGGGCAATGTTTCTGCTTTATGTAGACATGGACTGTGTGAGTCTACATGTGGATCTACACCTCATTGTCATACATAAATAACAGTTTAGTAATTACTGAATAATTTCATAGAGACTGGAAAGGGGCTGCTGCATAATGGTATAAGACCTAGTTTAGGATTAGCACACTAAAACTGGAGTACTAATCATGGACATTGCATATTACTTGGGTGTGGTCATGCAGTGGTACACTAAATATTTTATTACACTTTAAAAAGATAAACTGTTGATGCTATGGAGACTTGCAATGTCTGTGTAATGGCAATAGAAGATTTATTTTGTGTTTTCAAGTCTTTAGAGGAAACATTGCTCAACTGGTTCACAGGGTTTGAGGTCTAACTAGCCAGGGTCACAATGGTAGTAGCCCATCAGTCACACACCCATTCAGTTATAATGCAGATAAGTTCATGCATATGGCTAAGGACAGTGTTTACCTTGGTTAAAGATGAGGCAAAGAAAGGTGTGAATGTGAGGTGTGTTTGACAGACACAGAGAGAGAGAGAGAGAGAGAGAGAGAGAGAGAGAGAGAGGCATGTAACTGGGCCTGGTACACAGCACGTCAACATGCACTCATCTGAACGGACAGGTTTTGCACATTCATCTCAAACCCAACATCATGTTTGTCATTCCACTGGCATGAGCTGGCCTGGAGCTAACACATACACACATAATTACTGCTTTAAAAGATAAAATGCTATGGGTTTAATGAATGTTTCTCTTTCTAATGTGGTTGATGAGCACTAATACAGTAGAAATACAGCAGGACATGTTTATCATACAATGGAAGGATATTGCAACAGTCTCAGTAGTCTGTTCCCAGCATCAAGTTGAACAAGCTAATACACAAAACTAGCTAAACTAAAGGGAGTTCCAGTTAGACTAAAAGGGACACATACTTCTCAATAGACTAATGAGACATGGGCATTTAACTAAACCAAAGAGTCATAGACCTTTAAATAACTAAACAGATACATGCTTCTAATTAGACTAAAGGGACCTAGAATTCAACCAATACCAAGTTAGATGTGTGTCCCTTTAGTTTAGCTAGAAATTGTGTCCTTATAATTTAGTTAGAAGCATGTCCCTTTAGTTAGAAGCCTCTGTATCTTTAGTTTATTAACTGTGCAGAGGAATTTCTGAAATAAGCAGGGCAGTGGTACTTCAAGACCAGTATTGAGAAACACTGCTTTGGTCTAAAAAGAAACCTATATACAATAAAGTGGCATAGGTTTCTAACTAGAAAAAAGACACATGCTTCTAACTAAACCATAGGACACAGGCTTCTAACTAAACTATAGGACGCAGGCCTCTAACTAAACCATAAGGACACAGGCTAACTAAACTCTAGGGACATGATTTCTAATTAATTTTTTTACACAGGCTTCCAACTAAAACCATAGGGACATAGGCTTCTAAGTAAAATGTGTGGACACAGGCTTCTAAATAAACTATGGGACACAGGCTTCTAACTAAACCATAGAGACATATGCTTCTAAGTAAACTGTAAGGACACAGGCTTCTAAATAGACTACAGGAAACAGGATTCTAACTAAATCATAGGCACACAGGCTTCTAACTAAACCTTAGGGATGATTACTTCTAACTAAACTATAGACACACGCTTCTAACTACACCACGGGGACACAGACTTCTAACAAAACCATAGGGACACAGGCTTCAAACTAAATTCTAGCTACATGGTTTCTAAGTAAACTCTTTACACAGGCTTCTAACTAAACCATAGGGACATAGACTTCTGACTAAACTCTTTACAGAGGAGTAGAACTAAACCATATGGGCGTAGTCTTCTAACTAAACCATGGGGACACAGGCTACTAACAAAACCATACGGACACAGGCTTCTAACTAAACTTTAGGGACATGATTTCTAAGAAAAAAACTTTACACAGGTTTCAAACTAAACCATAGGAACATAGACTTCTGACTAACCTCTAGGGATACAGGCTTCTGACTACACCACAGGGACACAGGCTTCTAACTAAACTATAGGACACAGGCGTCTAACTAACCATAGGGACACATGCATATGACTAAACCATAGGAACATAGACTTCTGACTAAACCATAGGGACACAGGCTTCTGACTAAACCATAGGGACACAGGCTTCTGACTACACCACAGGGACACAAGCTGCTAAATAAACTATAGGACACAGGCGTCTAACTAACCATAGGGACACATGCATATGACTAAACCATAGGAATACAGGCATATGACTAAACCATAGGGACACAGGCTTCTGACTAAACCATAGGGACACAGGCTTCTGACTAAACCATAGGGACACAGGCTTCTGACTAAACCATAGGGGCAGAGGCTTCTACCTAAAGTCTAGGAACACAGGCTTCTAACTAAACCATGGGGACACAGGCTTCTAACTAAACTATAGAGACACAGGCTTCTAACTAAACTCTAGGAACACAGGGTTCTAAGTAAACTCTAGGAACACAGGGTTCTAAGTAAACTCTAGGAACACAGGCTTCTAACTAAACTCTAGGAACACAGGCTTCTAAGTAAACCATAGGGACACAGACTTCTAACTAAACTCTAGGAACACAGGCTTCTAAGTAAACCATAGGGACACAGGCTTCTAAGTAAACTCTAGGAACACAGACTTCTAACTAAAACATAGGGACACAGGCTTCTAACTAAACTCTAGGAACACAGGCTTCTAACTAAACTCTAGGAACACAGGCTTCTAACTAAACTCTAGGAACACAGGCTTCTAACTAAACTCTAGGGACACAGGCTTCTAACTAAACTATAGAGGCACAGGCTTCTAACTAAACTCTAGGGACACAGGCTTCTAAGTAAATCATAGGGACACAGGCTTCTAAGTAAACTCTAGGAACACAGGCTTCTAAATAAACTCTAGGAACACAGGCTTCTAACTAAACCATAGGGACACAGGCTTCTAACTAAACTCTAGGAACACAGGCTTCTAACTAAACCATAGGGACACAGGCTTCTAAGTAAACCATAGGGACACAGGCTTCTAAGTAAACCATAGGGACACAGGCTTCTAAGTAAACTCTAGGAACACAGGCTTCTAACTAAACTCTAGGAACACAGGCTTCTAACTAAAGGGACATAATTGTAAATAAAGGGATCTAAGCTTCTCAGTAGACCTCTAACAAGACTAAATGGACATGTCTCTAAACAGTATACCTTTAATTTTTCATCTTTTTTTCATTTGCCCTGCTGCTTTTATGGTACTAAGTGAGGTGTCTTAAATGTCTGGGCAGTATTCAGTTCATCATTGACTAAATATTATGTACACAAAGCGCATGACTGACATTCTGTGAATAGTGCTGCCACTGAACTCTGCTGAGTAAAGTTGTGATTGATGTCAACAGAGCAATATTAGCAGAAAAGGGTGTGTCTTAAATGGGCAAGAGCAGAAGTGTGTGATATGGTAAATGATAGTTTTGACAGATCCAGAATGTCTATTAACATTATCACATATTTTATGAATGTGAACTTATGCTAAACAGTGCAGGATACAGTGGTTGATCACCTGTCCCTCCTGCCTGGCCTGATGGAGATCTTCTGCTCATCGGCCTGCATGAGTTTTCAAGGTGGAGCCACCAGCATTCAGCACTGATAGCCCAAATAGACCTGAAGACACATCTTCATGTGTCTCTTGATAAGAGGGAAAGCCACGTCTGGGTGTCGAGTTCTTGGGCAGTGGCCTGTCATCTCACCATCATCATGCACTACGTAGTCCTTCATCTGCCTGGAAAATGTACATTCCTCATCAGCCTTGAACTGAATTTCTCACTGTAAAAAAGACCCCCAATATTCACTATGAGGGAAGAAGTTACATTAATTAGATTGCCTTTCAATAATGATTAAGCACAATATGCATTTTTGTTTATCTTTGCTCTTGAATTTTATTCTTTTTGTCAATCTGCCTGTCAACCAGAGACGAGTAGTGCATGTTGCTGTCAAGGTTTCTTCCTCTTCCTCTCAGGGACTGTTTCTTTGCCACTTTTCATGGTGGGCCTAGACCCAGATTCCTTTGTTATTCTGTTTTCGCCTATAAACTGAGCTTCTGTAAAGCTGCTTTGAAACAACACTGGTAAAGAGTGCTATATAATTTGATTTTGTATCGATAGTGTCACATTGAAGACAGTCAGCAGGAAGGTGATTGAATGACTTTAATTAATTTATCAAACTAAAGCGGATCACTTCTACTGCATTCTACAGGGTAAATGCCTAAAAAGATCCTTATAGAAAAATATGGCAATATGCCATGTGGCATCAACAATTTTGAATTATGTGGAAAAGTTCATTTGTGTTCATAATTTAATGCATATTTTATATTTATTACACATAAAGTGATATTATAAGCTTTTTTTGTTTTCATGTTGATCAGCATGGCTTATAGCTCATGAAAATCAGAAATCCAGAGCTTCAAGTTATTAACTAACATTTCATTTGGAATTTGAATAAATTACTATTCAAACAAAAAAGGCTTGAAATATGTCACTTTATATGTAGTGAATATAAATATATATGTAAATATCTGAATTAAATTATGAACACAAATTAACTTTTTTCATAATATTTTAATTTCTGGAAATGTACTAGTGCACGTGAATAATACAAACCTCATGTCTTAGAACCATTTGACCACAAGAAAACATAAAATATGTTTTTTAATGTTTGTGTGCTTCTTCTGTACGGGATTCCTTGTAGTCTGCTTATGTAATGAGGATCACTGTGTGCTCGAGTTTGATCCAGCACAATGTCAGTATCTGACAAACTTTCTTTCTTGACAACACAGTAAACTCTTCCCAAAGTGCTGTTAGAGGAAGTATTACAAGGTCATTGATGGGTTACTGTAGATGGACATAAAGTACTCTAACCACAGTAATGATGAGGATTGCTTTTTATAGTTTTACAATATCCTCTATTGTACATAATCATGAACAACTTTTTTTCTATTTTTGACGCTTTTGGAAATATAACACACACACACACACACACACACACACACACACACACACATACACATAGGTGAACAAGGGCCCCCAGCTTACTCGGCCAGTATCAGACAGTGTAACCACAAGCACAAATGATGCACTTCCACGTCTGCTTATAGAAGTAGAGTCAGTGTGTCACACAGCTAGTAGGAGTAGAAGTACTGTCTGCTGATATTTACGTGGGTCTAGACGCTGTCTGAGGATATAATGTGTAATGACAAGTAATGTTTTCTCTGAAACTTGATATCTCATGCAACACAACAGTTTTACAGCTGTTACAAATGTGGTTTGTTATTACAGTGCCATATCAAAAATGAGAATATCATGAAAAGGCTCATTCATATTGAATTATTTTTCTGAAAATCAGAAATCCAGAATTTTAGTAAATTAGTTTAAAATTTTTAATTACTATTAAAACAATATCAAAATTAAAACATAAAAGCTTGAAATATGTCACTTTACATGTAATGAATATAAAATATGACAGTTTACATTTTTGAATTCAATTACAAACAAAAAGTTTACTTTTTCATGATATTCTCATTTTTGGAGATGCACTAGTAGACAGTAATAATAGTAATATCCACAAATCTGGGAAGGATAAAGTGCAGTGCATGTGTACATGTCTGAAGATTAGTATCTACAATTTCTCAGAAAAGTTGACTCAGAGGAAAATGCTAAGCCCATGGTAAACAAACGTCTTCTTCTCCTGAGAACAGTATGATTGACTGATGTAGTTGTGTCGTGAAAAAATAGTTCAAGACACAACTAGGTCTTTATTGAAATGCTCTCTTGGTGCCTCTTAGCATTCCATCAGTGATTATGGTCACCAATATTAGGAGTTAAAGCCATTTTGACTATATACTGGCAAAATGTCTGATTTAAAGGTATTTCAGAAGTCTGCTTCTTTGTTTTGCAGGTTGTGGAAGAACGTTTATTTTATGATATGCAGCAGTAAACATAATTAAGAAACAATGGTAAATGTATTTAAATTATATATGTTTTAGTCTTCATTTTTGGTGAATAATTCAATACAAATATGATAAAATGCTCAAGCAATATGTAAAGGACTGACATTTATTTGTATTAATGGCTTTTTCAGAATGGGGAATTGCAGAGCTCCGCTTCCTTAGACAGTCCCATCCTGGGGAGCACAGAAAAAGGAGCTGTGCTGGATGTTGGTGTTAAAGGTCCTGCTGTCAGTCTCAATGAAGGTAAAAATCATGTTCTGATCTTATCCTAAATAGAAGGTTTCTATGCAACACTGAAGGTACAACACAGTGTATTTGTATAGGCTACATGACACTAAACTGCATGTACTGTGTCATTCATTCAAGTTTTAACTCTTTTAAAATATTGTATATTTTATATTAATTTAAATATAAAGTTTGCATAGATTTATCATGACTTTATCTGGTGGTCTCACTAAACATCTGTTTACACTTTCTAGATCTAGATCAGCTTGTTGCTGCCACAATTCATTTAGACCACCTTGGTAAACATGAAGTGAAGAAATTACTAGAGCTCATTCAGCCATATGACAAGAACCTTGAACTTAAAACCAAAGGAGGCCTAAATGCTGGCGTGGTAAGTCTTGTTTATGTGTTTATTTCTCAAAATAAACAATGCAAAGAGGCAGTATATCTTACAGGAAGATTATTGTCTCATACAAAACACTGAATAAATATTAGAAATGTGTCTGGATTAAAGTGTGCCCTCTCTTATTTAATTATTTTAGAAACTTGGTGATCTACTCTTGAAGGGTGAAGCCCCAAAACTTGAAGCACCATCAGTTGAAGTCCGTGGGCTGAATGGAAAACTAAATTCCCCAAATATCAAGGGTGACCTCACAGCTCCATCAGTCAATGGAGAAATCCCACAGATAGATTTGAAGGTCTCCAAACCTGATCTGAGTGTGGGAGAAAGTGGCAAGTTCACAATGCCAACTCTTGGCATGTCTGGGCCAAAAATTCAAGGTGCCAATCTAGATGGCACCATCAACTCCCCCAGTGTCAGCGTCACTTCTCCAACATTGAATTCTCCAGAAATCTCTGCAGAGGTTCATAAACCAGACGTGAAGTACAAGGCTCCCAAATTTAAGATGCCAAACTTCAATACTAAAAAACCAAAGGTGGGTGGGGAAGTGAAAGTGAATACTCCAAATATAAAAGCAGATCTGGAATCTCAAGATTTGAGCCTGTCAGTCCCAAAGGTTGATGCAGATCTCAAAGCACCAGATGTAGATGTGCAGTTGCCCAAAGCAGAAGTAACAGGCCCAAACCTGAAGGCAGATGTCCCTGAGGTTGAGGCTCCTTCTGGAAAATTAAAACTACATAAGCCCAAATGGGGTCTTTCAAAGCCTAAAGTAAAGACTCCCAGTGCAGATGCAAAGATCCAGACACCTGATGCTGACATTTCTGTACCAGATCTCAAAGCTGACGTCAAAGCTCCAGATTTGTCTTTACCCAGTGCTGAACTCAGCAGCCCTGAAGTAGATATTGATACACCAAATGCTAACATTAGTGCTCCCTCTGGTAAAATTAAATGGCCCAAACTGAAGAAACCAAAAGGAAAAGTGAAAGGACCATCTGTTGACATTGATGCAGATGTGAAAACTCCTGATCTGAATCTATCTACCCCCAAAGTGGATGCAGATATCAGAGCACCAAATGTTGATGTAGATTTGCCAAGAGCAAATCTTGAAGCACCTGGGGTAGATGTTACAACAAAAGGCATTAACGTGGAAGCTCCTTCTGGAAAAATCAAGTTTCCAACTTTAAAGAAGCCCAAGTTTGGAGTGACTGGGCCAAAGGTCAAAGGACAGGGCTTGGATGCTAGTGTAACCGCACCTGATCTGAATCTGTCTTCCCCAGAGATTCAAGGAGATATCAATACTCCTGATCTGAATCTGTCTACCCCCAAAGTGAATGCAGATATCAAAGCACCAAATGTTGATGTAGATTTGCCAGCAGCAAATCTTGAAGCACCTGGGGTAGATGTTACAACAAAAGGCATTAACATGGAAGCTCCTTCTGGAAAAATCAAGTTTCCAACTTTAAAGAAGCCAAAGTTTGGAATGTCTGGGCCAAAGGTCAAAGGACAAGGGTTGGATGCCAGTGTAACCACACCTGATCTGAATCTGTCTACCCCAGAGATTCAAGGAGATATCAATACTCCTGATCTGAGTCTATCTACCCCCAAAGTAAATGCAGACATCAAAGCACCAAATGTTGATGTAGATTTGCCAGCAGCAAATCTTGAAGCACCTGGGGTAGATGTTACAACGAAAGGCATTAATGTGGAAGCTCCTTCTGGAAAAATCAAGTTTCCAACTTTAAAGAAGCCAAAGTTTGGAGTGTCTGGGCCAAAGGTCAAAGGACAAGGGTTGGATGCCAGTGTAAACGCACCTGATCTGAATCTGTCTACCCCAGAGATTCAAGGAGATATCAATGCTCCTGATCTGAATCTATCTGCCCCCAAAGTGAATGCAGATATCAAAGCACCAAATGTTGATGTACATTTGCCAGCAGCCAATCTTGGAGCACCTGGGGTAGATGTAACAACAAAAGGCCTTGATGTGGAAGCTCCTTCTGGAAAAATCAAGTTTCCAACTTTAAAGATGCCCAAATTTGGAGTGTCTGGGCCAAAGGTCAAAGGACAGGGCTTGGATGCCAGTGTAACCACACCTGATCTGAATCTGTCTTCCCCAGAGATTCAAGGAGATATCAATTCTCCAGATGTAGATTTGACTATACCAAAGGCAGAGGTAGAAACACCAGATGTTGATCTCAAAACGTCCAAAGTCAAGTTCCCCAAGCTACCAAAGTTACATAAACCAAAAGTGGAAGGGTCAAATCTTGATGCAGACTTAAAGACTCCAGAGTTAAATGTCTCAACTCCTGATGTAGATGTGAACCTGCCCAAAGCTGAACTTGATGGACCAAACATAGATGTCAAGGCACCAAATCTTAAACTCTCTGCACCAACAATGGAAGGTGATATTGTTGCACCAGACTTAGATGTTAAAGCACCAGATGCAGAACTGAAGGCTCCATCCAGCAAATTCAAACTGCCCAAAATAAATCTTTCCCGATCAAAAGTGAAAGGGTCAGACCTTGAAGGTAATATCAATGCCCCTGATATTGATGTCTCAGTGCCTGATATTCCAAAAGTTGAAGGGGAAATCAGCACACCTACACTGAATTTACCCAAACCAGATCTCAGAGGACCTGAATTAAATGTCCAAACACCAGAGCTAAATCTTGTAGCACCTAAAATTGAAGGAGATATCAGTGCACCCACTGTAGATATCCCCAGTGCTGGCCTCAGTGCACCAGATGTAAACCTAAAAACAGCAAATGTTGAAACCCCATCTGGGAAATTTAAAAAGCCTCATTTTAAGATGCCTAAATTTGGCCTTTCTGGATCAAAGGTGAAAGAACCAAAAATTGATGCAAATCTCCAAACACCAGATGTAAACTTACCAACAGCAGATCTCAAAGGGCCTGACCTGGATCTAAAAGCACCTCACCTCAATGTCTCCACTCCAAATATAGAGGGTTCTGTTGCAACACCACCTGTAGATGTAGATTTGCCCGAAGTTGACCTGAAGGCTGGTCATTTTAATCTTAATGCAGAAACACCAAATCTCAACCTCTCTGCTCCAAATGTAGATGCAAGTCTACCAAAAGTAGATGTCAATGGCACTGACGTAGATCTAAAAGTCCCAGATGTTGATGTTAATGTACCATCTGGAAAAATCAAAATGCCACATGTGAAATTTCCAAAGTTTAACCTCTCCGAGCCAAATGTTAAAGCCCCAAAAGTGGATGCTGGTGCAAGCCTAAATGCACCAGATGTGGATGTTAACTTACCCTCAGCAGGTGTCAAAGGGCATGATCTTAATCTACAAGCACCTGACCTAGATCTCTCTGTTTCCCGAATTAAGGGATATGTTGCTGCTCCAGCTGTTGATTTAGATTTACCCAAGGCTGATCTGAATGCTCCTAATATTGATGCAAAAAGAGCAGACCTTAATCTTTCTTCCCCAAATGTAAATCTGAGCTTGCCAAAAGGAAACATTGAAGGTCCTGGTGTAGATCTGAAAGCCCCTGAAGCTGACATTGATTTACCTTCTGGAAAAGTAAAGATGCCACACATAAAATTTCCTGAACTTAACCTCTCTGAGCCAAAACTGAAAGACCCTAAACTGAAAGCAAACGCAGATTTGGATGTTTCTGTCCCTAAGATTCAAGGAGAAATAAGTACACCAGATGCCCACCTCAGTCTACCTAAAGCTGGACTCAGTGTCCCTGATGTTGATGTGAAATTACCCAAAGCTGAAGTTAATGCCCCTAATGTTGACATCAAAACTCCTGAAATCGAACCTCCATCGGGAAAGTTTAAGCTCCTGAGTCTTAAAAAACCCAAATCTTCTCTAAAGGTAAATGGAACAGAAGGCGATATTAGTGCAGATGTCAAAACTCCAGATCTCAATCTTTCAGCCCCAAAAGTAGAGGCAGATATTAAAACTCCAGATGTCAATGTAAATTTCCCTAATTCTGATCTTAAAGGTCCTGAGGTTGATGTGAGCCCTACAGCAGCTGATGTAGAAACTCCGAAAGGGAAGTTTAAATTTCCAACCTTTAAAATGTTCCGCCAATCCAGCCCAAAAGTGAAATCTCTTGATGTTGAAGTTGCAGCTGATGCTGAAGGACCTGAACTAAGCATGTCTGCTCCCAAAGTTGAGGCGCCTAATGTTGACATGAGTTTACCCAGAGCTGAGGTTGATGATAGATCTCCAGATGTCAATGTTAAGGTTGATGCTACCAAGAGTAAATTCAAATGGCCCTTCAGTAGGTCAAAGGATGGATCAAAGGGAGTCACTGTAGATACTCCAGAAGCACCAAACGTTGATGGTGGCGCGGTCAGAGCTGAAGCAGAAGTGGAACTTCCACAAAATATACCAAGGTTCAAGATGCACAGCCTGCCTAGCTACAGCATTGAAAACCTTCTACAGGAAGTTGCTGGGGCTATTGACTTGAGCAGTGATCCCACAAAATCATTGGCAGTGACGTCAGTCCCTCAGGTTAAGGCAGAGATAAAGGCTTCCCCTAATGAGAATGGACAAACACAAACAGTAGACATTAAAGAAAGACTAAGACTATTTGCAGCACGCTCTTTGAGTGATTTGACCAGCCCTTCAGAAAATGCCTCAGACTCAGCAGCAAGTCTTGAAGTTGGTGCACCCTCTGGACCAGACAGTGCTACAAAAGTGAAAAGAGGAACATTTAAAGTAACAACTCCTGAAGCTGGCAAGGATCATCCAGTAGTAAACACACCCAGTGAGGAAGATAAAATTTCTTTGAGTCTTAACAACATGCTTGGCCTGCCTACCAAACCAGATGAAGATGAAGATTAAATGGAAGCTTAAAAGTGACAAGAAAAATTTGAAAACCACTGATCACCTTCTGATTTTTAATAGTAGGGTCAGTGTTATAGAAACAATCTCAATCTACAACAAAAAGGATTTTTCAGTGGATTTTATATTATTGTTACAGTGATTGTGCGATTTAAGACTTTATGCTAAGATTTGAAGCTTACTCTGTGGATGACCAGCTCTTCACATCACACTGTCCATTTTTATTGAATTAGAAGTTAAAACAAAGTAATGTAAAACACTTTCTTGGGTGGAGTTTAGTGGGATAGCATTTTGCAACATGTAATTATTTTGTATAAAGAGTTGTTAAAGTTTATGGCAATCACTGCATATTATTTTTACATGACTAATAATATGAAGGAAATGAAAGAAGTGCCTTTCATTGAACAGGAACACATTTTTTGTGCACCCAAATATAATATATATTTGATTTTATATGATTGATTTTTAATTAACACATTCTTCAGGTATTACATGTTCATCAGTATTTTTATTGATGGAAAACTATGATGCCCACTTAATCACACAACTGAAACTTCTTGTTTGTGCTGCATCTTTTAGTTTGTTGCATATGCATATTCTCTACCTGTATAAAATTTCTATAAACAATACTATATTTTTTCTAATAAATATAATTTGTATGCAGCAGTTCAGTCCTTTTCCAGTTCCTTGACACGATGCTGTCTGGTTTTAGAATTAGTAACCATGTTACCTGTTACAGATCTAGGAGTATTTAATTAAGCATCAACACACATGATAAATTTTGCTTTGTAGAATACCCCCTGATGTATAAGTAAAATTGTGTTTGTAAAAGACAACTCAGCTTAATAACAGCAACTAATTTATTTATAAATATGGAGAACAGAGATATGTGCGCATACACAGCCTCTTCCTTGCAACTCTACTAAGTCTCTATAACAGTTAATAATGTTTGAGAATCAGAAACGGAAGAAGATGGATTATTTTGGGGATCTCCAATATGTACTTTGGGCATCCCCAACTTAAGCCATCTTTCCTTTCCATCAGCAGTTCAGTGCTTTTTGAAATATGCCATTTATTTCATCAGTCTATTAAAGCCAGATGTAACAAGGCAGTGGTTCCCATTACTGTTTTGCTAAATGCTGATTTGCAGATACCACTTACATCTGTACTAAAGGATATTAAATTAGTAATCCTCAAGACAGTGTAGTTTGGTCCTTGATCTGGATTTAAATATGAACAGAAAACAAGTGCTTAAACTGGGTCATGTTGCATTAAGTCAATCCATTTTCTATCATCAAACAGTATTCTGTACAGGACTAAAGTACAATTCTAATAGTTCAAAGACTCAATTTCCTCGGTCTCATCATCTGATCAGGATCTCAAGTGCTGCATCTGAGTATCTGTGGAACATGTTTTCATGTCTGGCAAGTTAGACCCTTACAACAATAACAAAAATTTTGGGAGAAAAATAAAATATTTTTATCTTTTACTTATAATAATCATTAAATATCCAGAACAATAATCTGGACTAAAAGGAAGTATAACTTGCCAGTCTTAAAATGCTCTTTTAAGCCTTCTATAAGAAAACCAAAATAACTTTGGAAAATAAGCTTAGAGACTTGCACAGTCATAACATTTTCTGACAAGTGTCAACTCTGATATCACAACTCAGTATCTTCACTGTTGACGTTTCTGTGACGTCTGGAACATAAACCACTGTTCAAATGGTCTTTCCCTTTCTAGTGCTGAGTAGGAGGTTGCTATCCAAAGGGTCTTTACACAGTTTATAAACTTATTTGAGATGAACTCTGGGTTGACTTGGTGGCCAGTGAGAGTAACTTGTTGTAGGTGGGGGAGGATCTGAGTTGGAAGCCATTAAGCTGGACAGTTTTACCTAAAGCACCCCACATGATCCTTCAGCTCCTGTGGCATTCAAATAAAGTATTTCTAAGAAGAATATACATTTAAATTAATATACACACATACACCAAAACTTTTTATGGGCTCCATTCTATATTAATTTCAGCTTATTTCTACATGGCTGTTGGTGGAGATTCTAGGCGGTCAAGTCATTGCCCTGGCTCGCACAGCCCCATGGAGAGCAACTGCAGTGTTTGGCTCTGAAAAATCCTTCAGCCTCACTCATGAGATTATAATGGCGTATTTTAAGATGCGCCGGTGGCACAAACACAAGAACTATCCTGCATACACTGTTACAAGCCAGGCAGTGATTTGTCTTTGTGGTGCCATGTAAGTTGAGCAAACCTAATATGTGATGTGATATAGCCAGCACTCTCCAAGTACTCACACCTGAGATCATTTTGAAGTACTGAAGTGAGTGCCCCTCTTTTGTAAAAGAAACCGACAAAATCTCAGCATTGCAGCAAGTCAAGGGTGTAATATGGGTGGCATATTTTATGATGATGCAGTTTATCCCACTGTTTTGAAATATTTGCATTTCTCCTCAACTTTTTCTTACTATCACTCACTTTCTACTAGCAGTCTTTAAGTTCCTGCTGTGAAGGGACATCAACCTTTCCCGGCACACTTGTTTGGTACAGATAGATAAAGCCTTGATGGTTAGAGTGCTCCAATTTATTGGAGATTTTTCATAGAACACTCCTTTTAAAAACACTCCAGTATCCTTTCAAGCATAGCCAAATTGTGGCTGCTTTCAGAAAAACAAAACGAAAAAAAAACATGTAATCATTTGAGTACTCTGTTGAAATGAGAAGGATGAAATCCAGTAAGTCACAGTGCTGCAGCATATTCTACTACAACATGCTATGGTCCTGAAATGTATCCCTACAGCCATTTAAGTTTTACAGAACACAGCTCCATGTCCTCCTCTTAGTAGCCATCCAGGTGTTGCGTTTGTTAACCTAAACTAATGTGATCGCCTCCAGCGTGAAGGCCAGTCATTCTCCACCCACTGCTGGAGCAGTCTCAGTACATCGATGCGCTGGTAGAACTGGCAGAGTTTGGTGAGGTCTGTGACGGGTTTCTGACTGTAACGAAGCAGGAATTCCTGCGTGGGGCTATGATACGTGGAGCCATGCGTCCGCTGCTCTAGCAACGTTAACTCGTCATAGCTCATGCCCCAGCGGCTGGCAAAGTTCTTCCAGTTCTTGATGGTGCAGTGTGTTGGGTCCAGTTTCAGACGGAGAGAGTAGAGAAGATCTTCATCATCCAGCAAGTCACTGATTTTGGGAGGAGGGATGGAACACAGACACTTCTCACAGGAGCTGGACAAGCACTGAAGGTCTTTGGTGAAGTCTGAGGTAGAGAGGAAATAAAAAAATGGGATGAAACCGAAAATCTGAAAATTGTTGATAATTTTTTTATTCTTGGAGGTTACCTCAAGAATAGCACTATAAGGCTGTCATATTAGTAACTGATAGTACTTCAAGATATGTCTTGTGAAAATCAATGACTGAGAGGAGAATTTAGCTCAAAATCTGCCAGAAGGGTAAGACCTGGCTGTGGATGGACCTGTCAACAATCTAATGACCCCAAACACACATCAAACAGAAATGAAAGAGGACAGTCAATGAGTGAAGACCCAAGACTATCAAAGAACTAGAAATCTTCTGCATAGTCTAAGGTTCCTCAGCAAGTGTTCTCTAACCTTATTAAGCATTACAGAAAGTGACCCCACTGCCATTATTCTCACCAGAGAGGCTTCACCAATTATATAAAATGTAATTTCCATTTTTGTAATTCACAATTTTTTCCTGTATTGGTGTTGCTGGCATGAAAAATTAACTTCAGATAAATAAACACTGTTTCATATAAATATTATATATTAATAATAATATTAAAAATGGGGGTGCAACATGAACAAAACTGTGTTTATATGATGGATCATTCTGAGTGTCACTGCAGTGCTGAGAATAATCAACCACTCAAATAATACCTGCTCTGAAGTGGTCCTGCCTACTGGTCATGTGGTTTTCACAGTTTGATACATAATTTATCTTCATAATAATCAGTGTGATAAGCTCATCCAGACAAAAATAGAAAAATGACAGAAAAAAATGTGCTCATCAAAGACTGAATATAAAATATGAAATGAATGTTATATGTATGTTAATGTTATGAAATAAATACCTGAAGTAATGGATCCAGGGCACATAAACTCACTGGCATCATTTTCAACTGGCTGATAAACAAACAGAAAAAGATAGTGTCATGTTTTTAGTGTCAAAAATCAACAATGTAAAAATGTGTTGTTTTAACTTATAAAGATAATGTAGCTACATGAATTCTAAATTCACTTAATTTCTAGAAGTTAAAAGAACACCCCCCCACACAACCACACGTTTACTGTCACATCAAATTAACACAGTATTCAACACTGCTATACATTATAATTGAAGATATAATTAATCAAAATATTAACATGTGCAGGATTTATACAATGTTTGCACAGTTCAAACAAAAAGGGGTGATAAAGTCTGTTAACTCTGGTAGTCAGATTAACTTACTTTAAATCCGAACATTTTTTTACTGTGAACAATATGCTATAGGAAAAAAAACAATGAGGTATGATAAATATACTATGTCATGCTATATTGCTATATACACATACATACAAACACTATTTAGGTACTGTGAACGAATATATTATCACACAAATCTGTCCCCACCTTCAAATGTCGGAAGGAAAGGTTTAAAGGAAAATACTAACAAGTCCACCTACACATGCAGATACACTCATACACCCACTTATGAGAAACAACATCCACTGAGTGTGGTTTGCTCTTGTCTAAGAATAAACTTCCTGCAATAAATTTGTAGGTGTGGCATGCTGTACTGAATGTTCTTAAATAACAGTTTTTCTTAACAATTAAGAAGTCAATGACATTAATCAGCTATAAAAACTGAAATGCAATACAAGTCAAGTTTGTTATGGAGTTATAAACATGTTGGTGGCTTTTGTTTTGAATACTGGATATTCAAAATAAAAAAAATGATCATGCTGACTTACGTACCCAGAACATTTTGAAAGTTTGACTTTTAATGTAAATATTTCAATCATGTTTTACAGAGTTCTTGCTGGTAGCTCAGTGTTTGTTACTATAATGTGGTAAACAAGCAATTCTTTGACTTTCAGTGCACAAAGTGTTGGCTGTCACTTCAGCAAGCCTCACCTGCTGTATTCGATCCATGGGAGGTGTGAGGTATCCAGGGGGAACCGAACTAAGCTGCAGAGTCACGTTATCTGTTAATAAGGTTAGAAAATTAGAGCATTTGCTTGATCACAAGACACACTTTTAACTGGACATGTACTAGTATGCTGACTCACACATTCACCCACTAGTTTCTAGGCACAGCTCATTTCTGATGACAGATAATTATGCAGAAACTAGAAAGTGCCTTAAAGAAGATTCATGCTGAATGTTGTAATTGCTCCTCTAACAGTGGTTGGTGTTAAACAGGGGTTTGTATTTATTTATTTATTTTTACATGATTTTCGCCCTAATGTTTGCAGCTAATTGACCCGCCCATTCGTTGATTCTCCCCATCACTTGCAATGTCCCTGACTCTGGAAGAGTGCAAATCTGCACATGCATGTGAAGTCAAGTTCTACCTCTTTTCAAACTGCTGCTGATACATGTGCCAATGTGCTCAGAGGAAAGCGGAGGATCATCAGTTCTGACATTACCAGCCAGCTGACATTAATTAATAGTACTGGGGCAGGAGTGCACCTGCCCAGAGAGAGAGAGTACTGCCAATTAACTCTCTTGGGCCCTGACTGCCCATGGCTAGCAGCATGATCTGGGTTTCGAATTCATGATCCCAGAACACAGTGACAGTGCCTTAGTCCCCTGAAACAGCGGTTAATAAAGATTTTTCACGTGGATGCTGCGGACATGTCTTCACTGCATAGTAATATGGCTGAATATGTTCACACTTTTGCCCTCTTTGTTTCACTTCATGTGAACATAATTTGACATTTTAATTTCAGTCAAACAAATCGATTTCCCTGAAGGAACCTCCTAAATGGATCACTAAAGTTCTTTCTTTTCCTTTCTTTCTTTATCTATCTATCTATCTATCTATCTATCTATCTATCTATCTATCTATCTATCTATCTATCTATCTATCTATCTATCTATCTATCTGTGGTGCAACTGACATTTTTACTCAAATTATATAGAAAAAAACTGCACTATTGCATGAATGTATTTTACACAATATTGCTGATACATCATGCAGTGCTCAATGCCAACAAGCTGAACAATACACTGCCATAAAACCTTTGGTGAACCTCTTCTTTTTAGTCCCAGTTCTGACTCAAAGGAACACAAATTTAAGGGTCAATTGAAAGGAACACATGGTCCACATTCTTGTCCCCAGCACTTTCAAAACAAACGCATATCTTTGCAGTCCAGCAGTTTTCTTCAAAAGAGCTACCTTTAACAGTGAGCCATGATACATTTCTATAGGCAACAGTAAGTCATACTGTGTACAAAACAAACTCAGGATACAGTCTGAGTAGCAAGAGAGACTGAGTGATGGGATGGACACAACTGAGCTATTTAGGTGACTATGGAATTCATCTGTGAACTTGAACTTCAGCCTCTAAATCTAAAGAAACTCCAAATATGTCTGGGCTGACTGACTACATATGGGGGAAATCTACACAGGATTTCTTTGTTAACCATTAATTTAAGCAAATAATTTTGTTTTTTCAAAATAATGTTTTTCAGTAGCATCTGTATTGACGTTTGGATATCTATCACTGCATTTTGAAAAGCTAATACGAAAAATTCAAAGATGCATTTATACCAATCAAATGTGACAGTCTATATGTTGTACAATCTATAGTTACCCCGCCAACATATTTGCAAGTTACATAGTTACATATTGCAAATGCATGAATACCAAAAGCTGAAAGTTGCCAATGCATGAAATACCTTGTGGATCTGTGACTTGAACAGGGTAGTTTGACTTCAGAGACTAAGGGAGAGAAGAAAGAAAACCATCACAGGTAAATTTATCACACAAAGACATTACACAAAAAGTGTGCAAACACACTCACCCACAGAGCTACCTGACACTAAGACAATATTTCTTTTATCCTGCTTTTTACCAAGTTGAGACATATTTGAACAGATAAGAGGCTTGAAATGCAACAGAGGGGAAAAAAACTCTCAGACTGTGTGGGCTAATGAGTTGAGGACAAGCTGAAACACATCTACTGACAGCATCTCCGCTCCAAAGCACCGCCGGCACTGCACAAAGAAAACTCTGTGCCTCCATTTTCTATTAAATCATCAAAACCTTTTTTAAACAAACCAACATAAAGTGAAAAAGGCTTCATCTTTTGTACCCTATGTGCCTTTAAAAGTGACGTAACTATTACAAGCTATTAGCTTGTGTAGTTCAGTCCCAAACTCATTCATCTTTATCATTATTTAAATCAGATGAGTGAATATTATTAGTCATGCTGATTGAAAGACTATGCATTTGTCACAGACCTAGCCTAATTTCACTGAGCAAATCACACCTGCTGTACAAAAACTGTTAAGAGACAGAAAATAGCTTACCATATCTGTAATGAAGCTGCTAGGATCAGTGTCCTCCACTGGTTCAGAGGTGATTCTCCCTGTTAAAAAAATAATACTAGTGAAGTACTGATACATCAGAAGTGTGATGCGAAGTCTACACAAGAAAACACAGACGCAAAACAGGAACTGGATGTGGCATTGTTTGTTTCGATTTAACTCGGAGGTCCTGTCATGCCGATTTCCAGAATCTGCAGCACTGCTAAGGTAGGGAAAGGGGGGGGTGTTACAAATACAAGTTAGTGGTTTTCTTTTTAATCTCTTTATATTATAAAGTCTGACACCACCACTTGCACATTGTTTTGTGTGTTCTAAGCACAAGTACTGCATTTAGATAGGGACTATCTGCATGCAAGACTCTAGACTGACCACTTGAACAGGATAGTCTGAAATGTCTTTTAGCCACAGGTTAGACAAGTATCTCGTCAAGCTACATTTTATCAACTAAAATCCTGTATGCATTCCATGATGATGCATGTGGTCCATGACATGTCTCAAAAACTGTCAACATTTTGCTGTTTAACATTTTGGTGTTTTTTAAAACACCACAAAAAATAATAACAAGAAATAACACTAGCAATTGCCAACTGCTATAAGCTGATCTGCATATTAAATGCACATAACTATCAAAACGTTATCCAACGAGGAGGTAATCTTTACACGTCGCATGAAATGGTGGTGTGTATGCTTGATGAATACATATTAGTTGGCAGATAACACCAACAGCAGTCCCAGCACTTGAACTCAGTCTCAAAGATAAGACAAAGCTTAAACAGATTTAAAAAGCTTTTATGACACTGGGGATGTATGGAGGACCAAAAATGACAAAAGTATGAATAAATCAATAAATAAATAGATAAATGAATGAATGAATAAATAAATGTGGGACCAAAAATGACAAAAGTATAAATAAATAAATAGATATAATTTTTTTCATGAAAAAGCGTGCATACTAATAAATGTTTTTTATTTTATTTCTGTATTTCCACGTCTACATTTATTTACTTATGTATTTCCACATGTCTGCATTTATTTATTTATGTATTTCCAAACGTCTGCATTTACTTTTCTTCAAACCGTATGTTAATTGAGTGGGCGGTCCGAACCTCATTCTAAAAGCAGGATTGGTTAAAGAGTTACGATAGTTTCCTCTCTATTAGTAATGAATTGGCTTACAGTGACTGTTCTCTAGCGCTGCTGACATTGCACTTAACTAGTTAACTACAACTGATTAAATGTCTTTAAAAACAGTTGCAAATTATTTAAGTTCATTTAGAAAGAGTTATGGACGGATTAGCTCAGATTAGCCTTTATTATGGCAAGCCGTTTTAGCCTAAAATGACACCAGCGATACAAGTCTTAATTCAGTTTTTACTAGTAAGAACTCTAATTCAAGATCTCTCTAATGTAGTTTTTACTAGTAACAACTCCCATTTCAGATATCAATTATGAAATTTTTACTAGTAAGAATAGAGATTTACATATCCATAATTCAATTCTAACTAGTCACATTGCCAGGTGGACATATCTTTAATGTAATTCTGACTAGTCATAATTCTCCATTGACTTGCATTGAATTTCACCCTCTCATATCCCTAATAAAATTGTTACTAGTAAAAACTCCAATTAGAGATATCTGCAATTATATTTTTACTAGTACAAATATAATTTCAGATATCTACAATGCAATTATTACTAGTAACAAGTACAGGTCCACATATCCATAATTAAATTCTGACTAGTAAAAATGTGAATTCAAGAGCTCTCCAATTAAGTTTTTACTAGTAAAAATATGAATTAGAGATATGTAAGGTTTCAGAGCTCTAAAATGTAATTTTAGATATCTATAATTCTGTTTTTGACTAGTAAGAATTACATTATTGATATCTAAAATTAGAATTCTTACTAGTAAGAATTACATTCTTGATATCTAAAATTAGAAGTCTTACTAGTAAGAATTACATTCTTGATATCTGCAATGCCATTTGTACTAGTAAAAATGAAATTGTCGATATCTGTAACTATATTCTTACTAGTAAAATTTTTAATAGAACTAGTAATAACTTTGATTGTGATATCAACAATTACAGTTCTCACTAGTCATAATGGTTTTGCAGATATCTCCAATTATTGTATGGAGCTCTAAAATATAGATTAAGAGATCTACAATTTGGATTCTTACTAGTCAGAATTAGGTTTTAGAGCTCTCTATTCATGGAGGGTTTATTATGCATTTGCATCTTATGCATATTGATGTCAGGTACACAGAGGCAGAAATAGGCTGAGTGCAGGTGAGAGGTCATGGAGGGAGACGTTTCTGACCCTTTCAGCAGGGTTCTAAATGCCGTAACAGTTGTTCGAGAACAGTTAGAACGCTCTTGGAACACCAACATTTTGTCAGCGATGAGAAAGTTATTCGAAGTGTATCTTGTCGGTAGACTAAAGGGCGATAACTGGTGTTCTGTGGCTCGATCTTTGCCCAGTATAATGACGTAAAAGCGCAGTTCAGTAA
>BRDA01012583.1:6601-18379 GCA_036984385.1 Crenuchus spilurus | reverse complement strand
CACTTCTCACCGGTGTGTGTAAATGGAGTGTGTTGATTGTAAAGCGTCCTTGGGTGTCTAGAAAGGTGCTATATAAGTATAATGTGTATGTATGTGTGTATTAGTAGTATTATCGTCCATTTATCGTTTTCGAGGTGAACTGCTCAATATATCGCAATATTGATTTTAGGCAATATCATCCCAGCCCTACAAGATACTAATGACTACTTTTATTTCTCCATCCATCCATCCAACCATCATCTTCCGCTTATCCATTGTTCGGGTCGCGGGGGTAACAACCCAAGCAATGAAGACCAGATGTCCCTCTCCCCAGCCACCTCTTCCAGCCCATATGGGAGGATTCCAAGGCGTTCCCAGGCACGCTGAGAGATATAATCTCTCCAGCGTGTCCTAGGTCTTCCCCGGGGTCTCCTCCCATCTAGACATGCCCGGAACACCTCACCCGGGAGGCGCCCAGGAGGCATCCTTACCAGGTGCCCGAACCACCTCAACTGGCTCCTCTTGACGTGGAGGAGCAGCGGCTCTACTCTGAGCCCTTCTCGGATGTCCGAACTCTTCACCCTATCTCTAAGAGAAAGCCCAGAAACCTTACGAAGGAAGCTCATTTCAGCCACCTGTATTCGTGATCTCATTTTTTTCGGTCATTACCCAAAGCTCATGACCATAGGTGAGGGTTGGAACATAAACCGACCGGTAAACAGAGAGCTTTGCCTTCTGATTCAACTCTCTCTTCACCAACTCTCTTCTCTCTTCTACTTTTATTTCTGTTCTTGTAATTGTTTTAAAATAAATATGTTTCAAAGGTGCTATTCACTTGTGGTCTGTTTAAAGCTTCAAGTCAAGCATCCTCTCCTGAATTTACATAGACGGTGGGGAGCAGATGTGTCGCTTAACGCAGATCTGCTCCCCACTGTCTATGTAAATTCACCCTTCAGTAAGTAATTGTACAAAGTGTGAAAAACGTAAATGTTTCCTGTTTAACAAACAATGAAAAATAAATGTAATAAAACGAAAAAGTGCAAAAGTTTTCATCCTTCACCAAAACGACTCTGATTCAATGCAATTCATAAAACTTTATCCAGAAATGATGTATAATGTGCACAAATCGGGCAGGGTGAATGGATCGAGGAGTGACACAGTGTATTCTCAACAGGAAGCAACCGTCCACTTGGAGGACTGCATCGATCAAGGGGGATCACCCAGGACAGCGTGCCAACCATATCTTGGCATACATACATTCATACACAGAGATACAAATTAATTAACACACACGACACCAGGGTAATTTTAGAATAGCGAATTCACCTGAACTGCATGTTTTTAGACTGGGTGTTGTCATCCTCCCTTATGATGCAGATAAATGAGACGCTCTAGTTAGACAGCAATGACATCACTTGTTCCCACCCACTGCACATTTACCAGCATTTACTTACCTCAGCTGTTAATATTGGCCTCAGCATATTATCACTATATCTTGCTGTTTTATAGAAATATGAAAGAATAGTTTTCTTGTGATACTAACATAAATACTTCAGGAAATCCCATTAAGACAGCATTTACCTCAAGATGAACTCTACTGTCATGGTCACTTCCTCTTGTTGCTCAGTTTTAAGAACTCAAGAGTCAACATATGGGCGGATAACTTGCAGAAGTCACTGTAACCTAATTGAATCTATAATAGTTTCACTGTGGATGGAAAGTATCCATTTCTTTGACCACAAAATGGACTGTTCCGTTAAGTGCAGAAGTGCCACCCATAATGAGCTCATCATTAACTTGTTTTGATATGTAGGACCAGAAGTTGAATCAAACATAAGATTAACCAGTGATTGAATACACATTGAGGTAGACTCAGAAAGTTATCCCTTAACAAGCTGTGGACAGCTTTGATTTATTGTTGATGTACAATAAGTCTGTCAATCATGCAAATACTTTTTTATTCACTATATATACACCCAGCCTGAGTGCTGGGTTGTAAGGGCTGGGCCTCTGCTTCCTCTGTGGTCACAGAGGGCACTCGTTAGGAGGAGCATTAACTTCAATTCTCAGACTGAAGCCAGCTGAAACTGAAAGAAAGGAAGGAAGCTGCACTGAAGAGTGCATTCTTTTCAGGAGTGCATTACGCAGTGCCTTGGTTATATCAGGCAGATAATTAGGCTACATTCCTCCAAGGAGTTTAGGCTAAATGGCAAGCAGAAACAGATTCAGCACTGTATGCAAATGTATCTGTCTAGCTGTGAAGTAAACATTTGTCTCATGTTATTTTGTAGTGTGTTCTTGTACTGTGGTAATGTTCTATTCAGTGTTTGAGCTGGAGAGATACAGACCATAAGGACAGTGACAGACAATTGTTCTTCAGCAGTTTAGCATAGCCATGATTAACTATATATTAACCCAGTAAAGCCAAGATGTGTGCAATTACAAATTGTCATTGTTGGAACAAAGCCATTTCCAAAACTGGAATTTTACAGGATAACTCCATGTTGAAAGATTTTATTTCAAGCTATTTTGTAGCATGTCTATTGGACCTCTGATCATGTAATCAGCATGCATTGTAAAGTTCAGCTGTCATTTTCAAATGAGGCAAAAATGGAGATACAAGTTTGTTCAGACAGTGACAAAATTACACTTTACTGTAATCTGTCCACCATATTGTCCAATCATGACACTGATAACCTGAACGTTTTTCAGATTTTCATGATCTGGCTCATTCTTTTAAAATGAAATGATTTAATGGTAGCTATAGCTAACACCCAATTATATCTCATTTAGGTACCAACCACAAAGAGTTATATATAACAGCAGAGTTATATATTAACACACTGAATAGTTTGTAATACAGTTGTCTCTATATGAGGACAAAAAGCATGCAGTATGTGTGTAGTACTATGCACCATCCAATCACAGATGACCAAAAAGGTTTAGTGTGTAACACAAGTTAGGCAATGCAAGTCCTATTCACTTCATTTAAACGTTTTATTTGTTTTATAGCTTATAAGATATCAAAGACACAAGTAATACTTTATTTACAATTTCACTTCCTTCTGTCTTAAACTGCAGCAGTTGTTTATATACATTCACAAAAGTGTGGTTACATTTACACCCATCACCTCTGTCAGCACAATGGTAGCTTAAATACAGAATAAAGTTGGTAAAAAAAATAATAAAATGATTTGACTATAATACAGTATTTACAAAAGTTATTTTGCACATATTTGTACACTTAAACATTCTACTGCAGTCATCATAACTTAGATACAGACATAAGAAATGCCAATGTTTAATATCCTCTCATTAAAAACATGATGTGTGTAATGTGGAACAAATGGGTCTTTTAAATGGACACTGAGGAGAGTATAAAAAGTACAGTTAACAATAGTTATACTGCCAGTGTGCCAAAAGATACCACTTTTTTGTAATATATACAGGACACAGCATAACCACTGCATAATGTCTTCACAGGTCATGGAGAGCATTCCAGCAACCCACTTCATGGGGAACATGTTAATGTCTTCATTCGTATATGCACTCAGCTGCAGACTGAATGCCAGTCCCAAGACTTGTTTCCTCTTTCCTCTATTTGTGAATGCAGTACCACGCAAGAAAAAAAAAGGATACCTCTAGTAGCAGAACAAAATGCCCATTAAGAGTGAACATTCTTATTCACTGCCCTTAGATTACTTTGCATATTCAGATTACTGATTGCTGACTGCCATGTTAAGTCCATTATTGGGCACCCCTACAATGTGGGACTTACAAGCAGGTGTCACTGTTTGGGGCGTAAGGATGTAGATGTTGGCTCCAGCCTGACATCTCTCTCTACATCTTCTGTAATCGGCACATAGAGGTTTCCCCCACCCAGGGTCTGTGGTGCAGATTAGACAACATCAGAATTAGTACATTTATTTTCATCTATGTCTACTTCTCTGACAGGTCCTAGTGCTTGACCAGCTGTGGTTTGGAATGAACTTGAATGGATGCCACAGATGCCATGTGACGTTGTAGTCCCTGACATTTTCTTGTTGCTCCTGTGTTCATTATAGAGTTGCATTGATTATTTCATACCATTCTCTGAAATCGTCATTCCCCTCTGCCGTCAATGCTTTATGGGGAACCACTGTTATGCTGTTAGAAGGTGCTCAAAGTACATTCTTAGTACACTTTCACAACTGCAGCTCTAGGACATCCCACGTTAACAGTTTGCAAGATGCTACCATGCTATGTCTTTTGGACATTAGTCAAATAGCTTCCTTTGCCCTGATGATTCTTTGAACTCTGCTACAACTGACTGGTGTGCTCACTTATTTATACATGCAGTAAACACTGTTACATGGCATCTGTGACATCCTGGGCAGAATTAATTCCAAACCAGTACTGGTCATAATATTCCATTATGACTGTGTAGGTTTCACCACATACAATAGATGGTATGTAGATGCTACTAGCTAATGATTATGTACATCTACCACTAAGAAGGTGTAAGCTGTAACAGAAGCAACAGCAATCATAGAGCTAATATAACCAGAGCAGAAATATGACCCATCTAGAGTGCTTCAAGCAGGAACACAGAAATTATTGCTTTCAAATGCATGTCAGGCGGCGAGTTTCTCTGAGGTGAAACTTGTTCACCCAACTTGGTCATGTTCATGTGGTTTGTGTGGGAAGTGAAGAAAAAAACAAAAACAAAACAGAGACAATCATGCATTTAGCTTTTAGCCTTTCTACAGGCATTTTCACCATAAATGGAGCAAAATAACATTCATTGATTGTGGATGTTACTACTGGAATGAAATTGTACATGTAGTTTTGATATCTTACAGTTGACAAACTGCTCGGCCTTGTTGGAAATAGCTTTTACATCACAACTCAATCAGTTTATGCTGCAACAAAAATGTCAACATGTCTAGTTTGACTTCAGAGGGTGTTCATGTGGTGCCTCCTGATGGAAAACTAATTTTTCCAATGAAACTGACACCACTTGAATGCACCGTAACTTCAGGTGACTGGCAGGTCAGACCAAATCAAGTTATACTAAAAATCTAACTGTTTTCTGCTGACCTAGAGTACCAGTTATCATTAAACTGAGCTGTAGCTCTTCGGACATACTGTTACTGTAGGCTAGTAACAATATTTTTACTCACAGCTACTGCTGCCCTTAAAAAAACTGATATTTAAAGACATGTTGTTATATATTCAGTTGTCACATGTAAACAAAGGAGCACACAAATATAGTCAGTCAGATTAGTTAAAGAAATTCAGAAATGATGCACATTTTGTCTGATAAATATTGTTTTGTTTTTCATGGAATGTAAGAATTTGCAAGTCTATGTTTCCATGTTGCCTTGTTGTCTAAAGTAAAAAGTCACAGTCTTGCAGTGAGTTGATACTGGTAAAAAACATGACTTACATATTGGCAGTGCAGCCAAATTGAATAAAAGGATAATGTGAAAGTACATGTCCTGGGCTTAGCTACCTTGGTGAAGGGGTAGGGGACTCACCGTGACCCTGATCAGGATTAAGTGGAAGATAGTTTAAAAGTACCTAGTGTTAACTAAGGACTGAGTAAAAACTCTACACATTGACTTACAAACACACATGAAAGGTGCAACCCAGTCCAATGAGTAACTGTTGTGAGAACATATGTAGTACATTAATAATAAAACAGCTGTGATCAAACCTTACCTTTGGAAGGCGTCCATCATTATTATTGTTAAGCATATCCTTGAATAACAGTAATGACGGTTCAGGAATCTGTGGGAGAATTATATTCTTGTACCTGTGGAGAAAAAAAATCAGCATCCATAAGTGACAATACAAGTTATATTGCTGTAATGTTATGTTCCTGTTAAACATGTATGGCATCTGTTGTCTCTTCTGAGTAGTACAGAGCAGTAAGAAAAAGTCATATAATTTACATTAGGGAATTTAAATAAATACAGTAATAATCAGGGCACATGACACAATGAAAACAAACACAGTATAATCTCGATTATTGTACAATAATAATAATAATAATAATAATAATAATAATACATTTTATTTATAACGCACTTTTCATTAATGAAAATCTCAAAGTGCTACAAAACAACATAAGCACACAGCAAATCAGAAAAAAGTATTTAAAAAAGAAAAAAAAATAGAATAAAAATAAAATCCCTACTAAGAACATCTGAAAATTACGACACCCCCAGCTAGAGCTAGAATAGGCCTGTTTAAAAAGAAAAGTCTTTAAGCCTTTTTTAAAACCATCCAGTGACTGAGGTGCCCTCAAATAGTCAGGGAGAGAGTTCCAAAGGCGGGGGGCAGCCACACAAAATGCCCGATCTCCTATGGTCCTTAGCCTAGTTTGTGGGATATGGAGGAGATTACTGTTCTGTGACCGGAGGGAACGAGCAGAAACATAGGGGATAAGAAGGTCCTTCAAATAGTCGGGGGATTTGACATAGATGCACTGATGGGTAATGAGAGCAATCTTATAATGAATTTTGAAATTAATAGGAAGCCAATGAAGATTATGAAGGATAGGTGTAATATGTTCCAGTTTACGAGCTCTCATTAAAATCCTGGCTGCACTGTTCTGAATATACTGAAGTTTCTGAAGATTTTCACCAGAAATCCCACTAAACAGGGAGTTGCAGTAATCGAGCCTGGAGGACACAAAGGCATGGACAAGTCTCTCCACATCAGCAAAAGTGAGAGAAGAGCGGATTTTTAAAATATTACGGAGATGGAAAAAGCAAGTTCTAAGCAGATGTTTAATGTGATTTTCAAATGTAAGCTGAGCATCCAGTCTCACACCAAGATTAGTAACTGCAGTGGAAAGAGGAATGTCTTGTCCAGAAAACGAGATGGTAGTTATAGTAGATGACTGGACCTGATGAGAGGTGCCAATCAAAAGAGCTTCAGTTTTAGAACAGTTTAGTTGGAGAAAATTCTGACTCATCCATGCCCTTATCTCCTCCAGGCAAGTGGTAAGGACAGTGAGTGATGATAAAGATGATGCTGGCACTCCTGCTGCTGATGATGTAGATGTTGATGATGCTGCCGGAGAGGTCGAGGTATTTGGGCCAGTCCTGATGTAAAGCTGGGTATCGTCAGCATAACAGTGAAATGAAACACCATGCTGACTGATGACTCGGCCCAATGGCAGCATATAGAGGGTAAACAGTAGAGGCCCAAGGACTGACCCCTGAGGGACACCACAGGTGACACCGGCAGTCTGGGACTTGGCATTTCCAAGGCTGACATATTCCAGCCTATTGTAGAGAAAAGATGTGATCCAGTCCAGGACTGTATCACATAGACCAACCTCCACATGGAGAGGGTGGAGGAGGATGCTATGATCCACAGTGTCAAAAGCTGCTGTAAGGTCAAGGAGGACGAGAAGGGAGGGAGAATCAGCATCAGCTGCCATGTGAAAATCATTGGTAACCCTCAGCAATGCGGTCCCTGTGCTGTGAGTGGCACGAAACCCCGTTTGGAACCTCTCAGACAAAGAGTGCTGATGTAGGTGATCTTGCAGCTGAGCAGCAACTACTTTTTCCAGTACTTTAGACAGGAAAGGGAAGGTGGGAAATAGGTTGGTAATTAGAAAGGATCTCTGGATCCAAATTGGGTTTTTTCAAAAGAGGCCTAATGATAGCAATTTTAAGAGATGATGGAATATGGCCAGATTGTAATGATTGATTTATTATTTGTACAATTCGGTTAACGTCGACTTTCTTCAGTGAAATTTTGTGATTTTTTTTACAGTGATTTTAAATGTTCATTTATCCATTTCATTAGTCTTTTGTATTTATTTCGCATTGTGTTCTGTATGCAAAACTATTATGCTATATAAAATGTATTTTTGTTAATATTTTGGAGTGTCTGGAATTGATAAATTGGATTTACATTATTTCCTATGGGAAAATATGGATTCAGTTATTGTTCATTTTGGTTATCATCAGACACTTTAGAACAGATTAATGACGAAAACCGAGGTTCTGCTGCATAGGTTTGTGTTATTTTAGTAACCTCCCAGCTTAAGCATAGTCAGGCATAAAAAACTAGACTGAAATATGAATACTGAACTTTACCTTCTAATCAGCACCAGAGCTGTAATGAGACAGCAGGACATTATTATAGGGGTGACTATCATAGCCACCATGAATGGCAGGTTTGGATTATTATCTTCACCTGCAGAAATAAAAAGTGTTAAGCACAGTTTTATTTAGGCGAGTTAAGCAAATGGCTAAATATCATGCAAAATTATTGAAAAGGTCAATAGTATAGACATGTGGAATACAGAATTGAAGTAAAGTATAATAAATATAAAGTATAATAGTAAATACAGTAATTAAAAGGTAAAACATAGTTGACAGTGTAATGTTTGGACGGGTACAGGTGTCTAGAAGGATTGTCAAAATGTACAATACCATAATAATCAGGTTCGCTCATCTCACTTTTGCTGTCTTTTCCACAATAAGTGAACAGGGTCTGTGTTTGTACTGTGTATTTGCAGGCTGTGTCATATTCCACACTTAATTGTGGTTCATTTACTGGTTCTGGTTCTTCCTATATACCAACACACAAATATAATTATGTAATATTAATGTACTACTGCATCTCTAACAACTAGAATATCAGGAAAAAAGTTCCTTAGAGTTTATTATGTTATTCCAAAAATGTAAACTGTCATAAATCTTATATTAATTACATGTAAAGTGACACATTTCAAGCATTGTTTGTTTTAATGTTGATACTGTTTAAATAGTAATTTACTCAAACTAAAAAAATAATTTTTTAAATAGCTGAATTGTTCATGAAGGGAATATGATGAAAACATTTGTAAAAGTAAAATAATATTAATTATGTACAAATACATTTATAAATCAGAGAAAGCATTATGCTGTACATCATTATCTGCTTGTAATTTATTTATTATTAATTTCTAAACTGACATACTATCAGTTACACACACACACACAGAAGGGGGAAGAGAGAGAGAGAGAGAGAGAGAGAGAGAGAGAGAGAGAGAGAGAGAGAGAGAGAGAGAAACTAGACTCACCATTTCATTGCATTTGCTGTACTTAAACATGTACTTCCAACAAATGGAAGGTGAAAAATTTGGAGTGGTTGAATTAAAAATGAGTTTTTTCCCTTCTCTTCTGATGGTAAGTTTTGGTGTTTCTGGTTTCACTGTAAAATAAAACAAATGACATGACAAATCCATGTCAGTGGTCTGTTTTGAAAAACTTAGTGTGGTGGTCAGTACATATTCAACCATTCATTTTTGATCTCAAATCAGTCAGACAACTTAACTCTATTTACACAGCTTAAGACTGAAAAAAACTAAAGTCAGTAGAGCAAGACAGTCTAGAGAGAGAGAGAGAGAGAGAGAGAGAGAGAGAGAGAGAGAGAGAGAGAGAGAGAGAGAGAGAGAGAGAGAGAGAGAGAGAGAGAGAGAGAAAGAGAGAGACAGAGGGAGAGAGAGACAGAGAGAGAGAAAGAGAGAGAGAGAGAGAGAGAGACAGAGACAGAGAGAGAGAGACAGAGAGAGAGAGAAAGAGAGAGAGAAAGAGAGAGAGAGAAAGAGAGAGACAGAGGGAGAGAGAGACAGAGAGAGAGAAAGAGAGAGACAGAGAGAGAGAGAGAGAGAGAGAGAGAGAGAGAGAGAGAGAGAGAGAGAGAGAGAGAGAGAGAGAGAGAGAGAGAGTAAGTACCTGAGTTATGTGGTTCTATAATAAAACTGTTTGGTATTGTAGAGCCAGACCCATTGATCATGAAGTACATCTCAGTATTTGAAATGTCTATCTCATTTAGATGACAACCGATCTTCATAGGTCCATCAGTGATATATGAGCTACAATGCTTCAGATTGTCTGTCTCTGTATTTCTAGGAAGAGAAGAAAATAGTTGATGAGTGAACAGCTTCTGCCAAAGGAAGAACAACTGAGAAATTAGAAAATTCAAATGATGATGACAACAGAAGTGCAGAGTTTATCTGCTACAACTGAAAAAAGGACCCAACAACAGATATAAACATAGGTGCCAAGTATGGAGGAGTTTTTCAGTGTAAGACTAGCAGCATCTCTACCTTGGAAAGAAGCAGGATGCTCTAACTACAGTGGTTAAACACATTTGGTTGCCAAGTAGGGAAATAACAAAATATGAGAAAAGCGAAATATCAAGGTGTTCATGTTTGGTAGAAAAAACCAAAAACACACATTGCCTAATACTTGGCACTCAGAAAAGCAGCTTTGTTTTCTTTACAAGCATGTCTGGCTTGTTCTACAAGCAAAAACATTGGCAGTGTGAGGTTTAGCTGGCTGAGTTTTAAATGAGGATGTTATTCTCACTTGACTGCTGCATTGGGAGCTTTTCTTTTGAGCTCTTGCTAAAGATAATGTAATATTTATTGCTGTTTTAAAGCCTTGTAGACAAAATTTACTATAAATTTACTATATTTTTAAAGAATAGTTGTTTAATTCTATGACAAACGTGTGTAATAAAATACATTTGAACATGTTTATTCAGTTCTTTCTTATAAACCCACAGAGTGTGACATAATTTAAAAAATATTTTCTTTCTTTTTTTTCGACCCAAGTTGGCACCAATGGATAAGGAAAAAGAAGAGCAGATAAAACCATCTTTCTAAGCAGTTCTCACTTGTAGAAGAGCTGGAGATCAGAGGTGCTGCTTTTTAAACTCCAGCTACAGTTCATCTTCATATTGGAGTAATAAACACAACTGAAGTTCTTCACTAAAGCTGCAATACAAGAGTTCAGTCAGTCAGTTTGGCCATGTGATACTTCAGATCCGAGTCTAGTCTTAGTGTATTAGTATTGTTACTTTCAAAAGTGTTGATCTAGACTGTTGTAGCAGACAGTTGTTGTTCGTATAGGTGTATAATAAAATTAATGGGTTATAAAATGTGTGTGTGGTTTACCTGGGACTGCAGGGTAGTATCTGTATACTGGTTTACTTTGTGTCTTGTTTCCACAATCCACAGGATTTGTCTTTACAACGACACATATTTCTCTTACATTAGACAAGGTCCATGTGTAGTTCAGACCATCTAACTGCAGTTTTTCATGTGACTTAGTGCTGTGCGGAGGACATTTCTGCAAAGAATCAAAATAAAGTTTAGACCAATTTCTAAACATCCTTATAAAATATCCACACACACTGAGGAAACATTACTCAATATATAACTAGTAGAAATATTAAATAAATAGTAGAAAATGGAAATATCCGGACAGAATATGAAAAATAATCTTTTTTTTATTTTACAACTTAATGTTCTTCATGTCTTTAGTGCTTATTATTGACTCACCTCTTTATACATCTCAACTGTGTAGTTCACTTTACAGTCTTCATCCAAACCAGGCGGCTCCTTCCACTTTGCAGTTACTGAGAAACAGTCGAGGATAACTGACAGGTTAAGATTTTCTGGTTGAGGCAGTTCATCTACAAAAAATAAGGACAGAGTGAGTTAGTGAAATGTCTGGATACTGAAGAACTTCTAAGACAGCTGATAAGGCTTATGATAGTGACTTCAACTTTTAACACTTCTTACATTAGATGATTCTGATGTTGGGAAGATTATGTGTTTCTTTTCTTTTGAAGTTGTTATGAAATTAGCTGCATATGGTAAATGAAAAATCTGTCATTTTGCCAAAATTAGAAACTTGTGATTATATCTCAGAAGAGGACCAACCAGCTCAAGCAAATGAACTGCCACAAATTCCTGAGATTTTCTTGGAAAATGGTAACTGGAAGTCAAGTTACCTAAAT
>BRDA01012581.1:25123-39493 GCA_036984385.1 Crenuchus spilurus | reverse complement strand
CTAAACCTGATAAAACCTGTAAGAGAGTCTGTAAAACAATCTAACAATGATTAATGTGTAAAATAATACAATATGCCAAACGGTGATAGTATTAAGCAACAGGAAAAAATTCAAACACAAGAGACAAACAACTTAGCCACGAGCACAGAGCAAAGGTTGGGTTGCCAGATCCTCCCTCTTGCCAGTTAAAGCAACTATTCTCTTCCTCAGCCTTGAACAGGCTGCTCTATTCCAGAAGTTAAGTCTTAGGTTTTACGTATAGTTTTACTGTTTCTTTAAACTGGAAAATTCCATGTAGAACCTTCAAGATACACAACTGAACCTTTAATGGGACATTTACACCAACTGGTCTACATTAAAAAAACCTTCTTCTATCTACACACATTGTCTGTTTTAGCTTCACTGATCAACAACTGATCAACAATTATCAGAAACATTAATGCATTGCTGCACAAGAGGGTCACACTAGACTTAAAGTAGAGTATCACATACTTTTGTCACTCACAGCAATATTAGATCATTTTCATCAAAACATAAATGAGCAAGTCTAATATTTGTGTGATTTGGATCTACTTTTAAGACTTGTGACATATTCTGATGAAGTTTTAGGTCAAATTTAGGCAGAAATGTAGACAATTCTATCCAGTAGTGGTCCTCTGGTGGTCTTGTGGGGGTTCTGTGGTGGTCCTGTGGGGATTTTGTAGTGGTCCTCTGGTGGTCTTGTGGTGGTTCCATGGTGGTACTTTGGGGGTCTTGTGGGGGTCCTGTGGGGGTCCTGTGGGGATCTTTTAGTGGCCCTGTGGGGGACTTGTGGAGGTCCTGTGGTGGTCTTGTGGAGGTCCTGTGAGGGTCCTGTGGTGGTCTTGAGAAGGTCTTGTGGTGGTCCTGTGGGAGTCATGTGGGGATCTTGTAGTGGTCCAGTAGTGGTCCTCTGGTGGCCTTGTGGTGGTCCCATTGTGGTCTTGTGGTGGTCCTGTTGTGGTCCTGTGGTGGTCTTGTGGTGGACTTTTGGTGGTCCTTTGGGGGTTCTGTGGTGGTCTTGTAGTGGTCCTGTGGGGTCTTGTAGTGGTCCAGTAGTGGTCCTCTGGTGGTCTTGTGGTGATCCCATGGTGGTACATTGGGGGTCTTGTGGGGGTTCTGTGAGGATCTTGTAGTGGCCCTGTGGGGGTCTTGTGGTGGTCCTGTGGTGGTCATGTACAATTCCTGTAGTTGTCTTGTGTTTGTCCTGAGGTAGTACTGTCATGGTCTTGTGGTGGTACTGTGGTGGTCAAGTTGTGGTCCTGTGGTGTTTCTGTGGTGGTCTTGTGGTGGTACTGTGATGGTCTTGTGGAGGTCCTGTGGGGGTCTTGTGATGGTCCTGTGATGGTCTTGTGGAGGTCCTGTGGTGGTACTGAGGTGGTACTGTCATGTTCTTGTCTTGGTCTTGTGGTGGTCCTGTGGTGGTCTTGTGGTGGTTCATTGATGGTCTTGTGGAGGTCCTTTGCTGGTGTTGTGGTGGTCCTGTGGTGGTCAGTGCAGCTAAAATGAATGAGGGTGTAAAATGTCTTGGTTTCATTAAAGTTGGTAATGCTGACAGTGTAGGATGGAATGAAAGGTTTATATTAAACAAATGTTTTTCCTCTGTATGTCCTTCAAATAGATTTAGTTATACTGAAATCAGACATGCCAGCATCATTTACAGTATTTATTTAATTAGTAGTGTTTGCTTAGATTTTATAGACCAGTGTTTACTCTGAGCTCTACTGAACATTAGTTTATTTGAGTGTATATGTGCTTCCTGATGGAGGCAGTGATCTGAAATGGTTCATGAACAGAATTAGCATCCAGCATCTTTCTCTGTTTTCTTTTTCTTTCTCTTCAGCAATACCTGAAACGAACTGGTTGCTGTGGATGGTAGTAGTGTTTCTGCTGCTGATTATAATGTTCGTCCTGTTGGTTGTGTATTTCCGTAAACGGCGCTACAAAAAGGCAAGTATTGAAGATGGAGCAGATGGTGGATATGAGGAGATCGCTTCCAAGAAGAAAGAGGATGAAACAGGAGGTGGCTATGAGCTCCTAAAGCTCAAGAAGGAAGATCAAGATAAGAGCCAGTATGAAACCCTGAAAGGTGCAGGTAAAGCTCAGGAGGAGGGACACTATGAACCTTTGAAGAAAGGCGAAACCCAAGTTTATCAAACTCTGAAGGAACAGGGTAAGGCTCAAGGAGGGGGCGAGTATGAAGCTTTAAAGAAAAGTGACCCTGAAGGTGGGATTTACCACACTCTGAAGGAACAGGGCCAGGCTAAGGGAGAGGGCGAGTATGAAGCTCTGAAGACGACTCAAGCTGAGGTCTACCAGACCCTGGGCCAAGGTGAAGAAGCAGGAGCAGTGGAGGGCCCAATGGCACAGGAAAACCCAAATGAGGAGCTGAAACCTGAGACAAAACAGGCCGACAGTCAGTGAGATTCAAAGATTGATATTTAAAGGTCTCAAATTCATAAACCACATGGTTCTCTAAATTCTCATGAGATTTTCAGAACATTTCTCACAAATATAAACATGATCTTACAGCAAATTTAGTTCCAAAAGTTGGTCTGTCTCAATACCTAGTGAGCTCTACATAGACAGTCCCGAAGTCTCATTGCATTGAGTGCTTCCTCAGTCAGTACAGCAATCCCACAATGCAATGCAGTATAATAGACCCAAGCGGCGCAGCCAACAGCAGTGATGTGATTATTAAATGTAAGTTTTGACATTTAATTCTACTCAAATATCTACAAAACTAAGAGAGCAGATCTATGCTGAGGCTGATTTACATAAATTTGGGCGAGAACAAGAGCTAGCCTCTAGCTAACTAGAGCATCTTATCAGAATAGATGATGGTTAGAGCGCTATCTGTCTAGTTATACAACTACTAGGTACTGAGACAGACCTGTAGTGAAAGACAGATCTCCAAGTAAACCAACCAGTCAAAATTCTGCGATGTGGTTCATTTACAGGAACGAGATTCAGAAAGATACAAACACAAAAGACTGATTCGACTACACTGTTCAGTTCAAATTATCCCACGTCTGATGAACATCTAAAAGGGCAGTTGTAACTCAAGTGGGTCATCCACTAATTGGAGAGCTCCTGTCCAAGCTCTTGAGCAAGGCACCAACCACCCAAATGGCTGCCTTCAGCTCCATGAGTGCTCACTTCTCATGGATGAGTTAAAAGCAGAGGTTAAACTTCTGAGTCTGGTCAAATTTCCCCTTTATTTACTATTCATTTTTATTAGAGCTGTCAAAGTCAACTTGTTAATGCCAGCTACATCTTTACAACTTGCTCAAATTGCACAATGGAGAACTGTAAACAGCCTGTTACATGACGTTTAAAGAGATGTGTCTTCCAGGTGGCTTGTATGGTAAAATAAAAGTAGATTAGCTTGTGTCAGGGTGAATGTCTTGAGGAGGACTTGGAGCAAAAGTTGGGGTATTGGGCATTACATGAACAAATGCTTTAACATTAGAATAGCAGCCTTAATGAGTTAACTTTGACAGCCACTGTTTATAAGCAATATCTGAGCTCTATAGACAAGCTCTACCTTCTGCTGGGCCTGGAAACATGTTGTACATGTACAATCACAAATAAAAAGTACAGTAAGTGTTTTCAGCAACACAGGAGTTTAAAAAGAGGAGATAAGGGGAGAGAAAGACAAAAAACAGTAAGAAAATGAGAAAAGGGGTTACTGCACATACTAACCAAAGGTCTGCCAGGACACATCCCAGCAATAAAATTACATCCTGAACCAGCCAAAGTTTCAGAGTTGGGCTCATGTGGCACCTGGGAATCAGCATTAAGAACATTAACAGCACCCACTGTGTGAATCATATTCCTTAATTTCCCTGAAGGAACCTCCTAAAGGGATCAATAAAGTACCTACCTACCTACCTACCTACCTACCTACCTTCCATCCATCCATCCATCCATCAGTTACTGGGCTGTTAATAGACCTTGTACCAACCCATCCAGAGTCTGTCTTCAACCCAGCTTAGCCCATTTTCAGAACATCTTTAAAACATCCCAATGAGACCATTTCCATTATCTCATTTGTCCCACCACAGACAAATGTATTGATTTCATTCATGGGTCCTAACAGACCTTTGGTCATCTGCATAACCCAGATGGTCATGTGTCCACCGTTCATATGGGATTATTTTACAAAGCCAGGTAGCTGAAGCCCACCACTGAGGATTTGTCCAAAAGGAATGGCCTACTGCTCATTTCCCATTGGATAAGTCTGACTCTGACTTTAAGTTACCTGGATAAACTGAGAAAAAGCCCTGAGGAATGAGTGGCTGTTTACGCAATTAATAGAACAATACTGCACTGTAGCTGCCATAGACTGCCATTCATAATGACTTTATTACATATTATCTTTACCGCTAATTAACAGACTGGAAGTGTCTAATACTATTAATGAATTCATTTGCTTGCACTATTATTAGCATTATATCTATACTGTCATATGAGAGCATTATGACCTCCCCTGGTTTGGACTGGGAGTGTAAAAGTGTAAACCATGTGATGTGATGTCACTGGTGATAATAGTGTACCTGCAAAACATGGTGGAGGCAGCATCTCAGAAACCACTAACTGTGTGGGATGTTCTAGATCCGCCGTAGTGAAGGTGTACTGTGAATGAACTTCTTGTTCAGCGGAGGTCATAATATTCTGCTATGACCATGTATAATGCCTTTTCACACATGTCTTTTTATATTTTACTTTGCACTGAATTTACAATGTAAACTTTTCATTTGTTTAATGCTCTGGACATATGAATGTGGGGAAGCTGTTTAACTTCTCAAACGGTTACGTGAATAGTGAATATGTGCCTGTATATGTTATAAACATCTACTGGATGCTTTTTAACATAAACTGCAAGCTTGAATAACTCTTTTCATTTATATTACAGTCAACGTTGTCATGATGGACCAAATCAGAATGGAGCATGAAGGTCGACGATACTTCCAGGTGGAGAACACGTTCTTGTTCCATTTAGAACCACAAATAAATTATGTGAACTTTGCAGTGAAAAAACAGAGTTAAGTGACTGAGTACCACCTCAGAGTACCTAAGAGCATCTATCCATCCATCCATCCATCCGTTTTTCTAGAATATTTGATTTGGAGCTGAAACTGTATCAACATTAACTCTCAGATCAGTTTCAGGAATATTACTAAACCCTCTCATGCCAGTTCAGCAGTGTTCTCCACCTGGAAGTGGGTTCTTTAATGTCATGTTGTAATGCTAATTGGTCTTCAAGGTGCCACAAAAGGTTCTTTGAGTGATGACAGAAGAACCACTTTTGGTTGCATTAAGAACCTTTTTAGAACCTATCTAAAAGTTTAAACAATCTACACTGTTAAAAGAACCGTAATTTGGTGAAGAACCAAGTTCTTTAAACCTCTAAAGTGTTTTCCCCTCTCACACATCTTATTTACAGGCTTTTAAAATCTTATTAAATGGGTATTTCTATGGCATTGCTTAAAGAACCCTTTATGGAACCTTTTTTTAAAGTGTACTGAAATGTCATTTTTCAACATATGCAGCAGAAATAATAAAAAAAGAATGAACATTTACTGAAACGCTGTTGTCTTCTCTTACACCAGATTATTATTCATTATTCCTGGTCTCACTAATTACTTCATTCTTCACTGGGTCTTAAGTCTGAGTCCCAACACTGAGTTCTGTAGATCATCATGCTTAACAGAGCCCATCTGTGACCAAACGTTCAGTTACACCATGTTACATGTTCCTCCAGTCCAAACGTTGCTCCTTTAGTTTAGATCTGTAGTTGTACCATTGTTAACAACCACAAGAATGCAATAGTCACCTAAATAGCCCAAATGTTTCTGTAAAAAATATCAACAATACATTTACTGTGAATTATAAACATAAAAACTTGTGTAGCTGAATGCTGTGTCGGCCATTTTGGAGCAGGAAGTGCTAATCTAGAGTCAGTTTAGTGCTGATGAGGATCAGATCTTCTACCAGCCCTGCTGATGTCTGAAGTGTCTTTCTGAGCTTTTATTCAGTAAGTCTGACTGTGTCCTAAACCACACCCACCAGTCTGTCACACCGTCACCGTCACTAAGACTTGACATAGCTTTGACTGATTTCAGAGTTTGTGCTGGTTACTCTGATAAACCAGGTATCGCCTGGTACTGGACACAAAGGTGCAGATAAACCAAAACATGGATTAAAGATCACATTAAAGATTAAACATTTCTGAAAAGATTCCTCTTGATCTCACTTTTTTTAAATCACAAAACGCTGGCATTTTAATAGGGGCTGTGTATGCTACCTATGTAGACATAGAGAAGAATAACAACACTCCCAAACAGGTACGGTGGCACAAACCGGCTCCATTCATGTTAATTAGATCCAACATTTACCCCAATAGAACAGAGCACATAGACTGCAGGCCCAATAATAATAAAAAAATTAGGTAACCAAATAGCACCAATTCCTTTATGTATATTCTCTTTTAATTCTGTTCCAAATAAATCTGGTAATGTCTTTGTCTAATTGTTTAAAAAACTATGTAATAATGATAGGGAAATATTGAGAAACACTTAGGGAGAATATTCTTTTTGAGAGAGATGAAAATGAGACCAAAAATTAAAATTCTCAATAGTTCTTTGAAGGAATGGTTTGACGTGAAACAATTCAGAAATTGATCTGGTTACCACTACACATGCATACTTAATAGAGCTTCTGTCTAATTAACAGAATGAGATGGATTCTGTGCTCTTTATTGATTGGAAGTAACTCAATCTGGGATATACTGAGCTTGTTTCCAGAACATACTCATCAACATACAACAAGACTTTACCTTCAATCCCTCTCTTGAATACTCCTCAATACTCAATGAGAGAAAGCTATAGCTAAAGGTTCCACAGACATGGCAAAAAGTTTGGAAGATAATGGACAGCCCTGTCTGGTTCCACTCTACAAAGAATTTAGATCGAAATCTGTTAGATCGAAAAGCTACTGGGGAAGCAAACAGAAAACTAATCCAGGAAATCAATTTATTTCCAATCCCAAAACTCCTCAATCCAGTCAAAGGTTTCTTCTGCATTCATCAGTACTTCTGGGTAATGTGGGTTCTCAGTAGAACAGTAAATAATGTTCAATAATGTTCTTACAAAGGAAGGCATGTAGGACTCTTTCCAAATGGGTCATTAAAGCTTTAGAATCCACATTTAAAAGACTGAAGGATCTACATGAATATGTTTTTCTTCTGGATGAATTGTGAGTGGGTTCAGAGAAGTGTTTTTGGATATTATTGCATGATTTGGGGAACTACTCATTTCTATTGTTGTTAACAATGTTTCAAAGAAGCATAATTTTGACTCCAAACATATATCTGAGCAACACAACACACACAAAAATGCAAAAAGAGCTAATCTAACACAATCAGACTCCAGATTAAATGTCCACTTCCTTCCATCTCTGATCATCTGAGACTGTTTTGTTCACAGATTTTTATTCTTAAATGTGGAAAATGCTGAAAGATCATTTCCAGTTTAAACACCATCTACAAATATATAAACATGTTCAGATTGAACAAAATAACATATACAGTAAGATGAGACATATTTGAAAGGAGCTTCAATAATAATAATAATAATAATAATAATAATAATAATAATAATAATTTGAGAATTTCACAACAAAGAACAGACATAATAAACAAACAAAAGAAAGGAAAACAAACAGTGAAGTAGATTAGCTCTGAAGTCTTTGCTGTGGATCGTCTGATATTTAAGTAGATATAAACATTATTTTCAACCCCATTTCAGTAAATCCTGCAGATCTGAAGAAATCAAGACGTTTATGGAACAAAAGAAACCCCACAATTTGATAACTGGCCCTGACTGATCATTGGAGCTGATATTTATATATCTATGCACATATCTGACTAAAACACAATAAAAACATTTTTAGTCCTAATGTTCTGCCCACAGAACTCTGTGATTGTTAGAAATGTAAATATTGAGTAAATCCAATCAAATGTTCAAAATATTTAGTGTATTTGCAGCTAAGGCTCAAAGCTTTTTATGTTTATCATATTCTTCTAATATTATATTATATTCCTTTAATGGGAGACAAGTAAGAGAAATGTTCCCACTACAAATATCACATTTACAGTAAATGATGTCTCAAATATCAGCCATCAGTGTTCTTGTTTACTAATAATCAGTATCAGTGTTGGCCCTGAAAAAAAAAACAAATCGTTCATCTCTACTGTGTACATTTACCTTTTGATTTCTTATGTGACATCTCTGATTATCTGATGTTACTTTAAAAGTGGCTCACAAGATGAGTTGAGATCCCAAAAAATGGTCATTTTCTGCAACATTAAAATAAAGAAATCTGAAGTTTATTTCTGAAACAAGCCAAATGAAGCCCACTAAGCTTAGCAGTTACCATTAAACCCTCACAGGGACAAAGAGACATCCACACCGACGTCAGCTGTATGGACAGACTTTCAGAGCTTATCTACTGGTTTAGAACAAAGACACAAATTCTACTGACCACTACAGTAACACCCCCTCAATCAACAACCTGCTCTGTGAAGTGCAGTCTAGAACATGTGTAGTGATAATGTCTTCCTGTACACTAGAGGGCGCTCCTGAGGACGTCCAAAATGAATGAGATTTAGTGCAAATTGTAATTTATAAATTGTTAATACATATTAATGTGCTGTTTTTATTCAAAACAGAAATTAAAACACTTCATCACTTTTAAGCTTTTACATGCATTTAAACTGCAGTTTAAGACTTTAAAACTCTACCAGAGCTGCTCGCTAATTACAGCTAAACACAGCTAAACACAGCTAGACTGGTTAGTTTTAATAGATTGGTTGTTTTTGGGGGGCCCTGAGTGGCTCAGCAGGCTCTGTCACTATGATCTGAGGATCGTGAGTTTGAATCCCGATCATGCTGTTTGCCATCGGCAGCCGGAGCCAGAGAGAGTAAAATTGGCTGTGCTCTCTCTGGGCGGGTAAGATGGCACTCTCTCCCCAGCACTACTAAGTAATGTCAGCTGGCTCAGGCCCCTGCCAGGTGATCCATCAGAACTGGGGATCCTGCACTTTCCTCTGAGCACATGTATGTAACAGCATGTAACAGCAGTAGTTCAAAAAGAGGCGGAGCTTGACTTCACATGCATCAGAGGAGGTTGTGTGTACCTGTGTTAGTCTGCACCCTGCTAGAGTCAGGGACATTATAAGTGATGGGGAGACTTCGAATAGGCGGGTCAGTTAGCTACCAAACACATTGGGAAGAAAATAAGCTAAAAACAAACAAACCAAAAGAATTGTTTTTATGTATATTCCAATACTTTCCAAAATATATATAAAAAAACTGGAAATAAATGGCTAAAAATAGTTTTATCTCCATTAACTCCCATTCAAATCTGACTTACTCAAGTGCGCCCTCTAGTGTTCACAATCGTTATGTTTAATATAATGTGATGAAACAGGCTCCTCCTAACTCTGTTTGTTATTCCAGTGTGACACAGGAAGTGAATCATTGTGTAATTAAAGTTTAGACAGCTGTGTGTGTGGTGTGTTTTTAATAAGCCCAGCATCCTGACTAAACCTGCAACGTTTTAACCAACCAGTGAACGTGAATAGTCTTAATCAGCCAATCAGAGGACAGAATCACACACTCCAACCAATCAGTGAACAGATGTAGTCCATTAGCATTAGTAACTACACTCTTAAAAGAGATGGTTCTTCAATGGTTCTTTAGTAAAGAAAATACTTCTATACATAACCATGAACACTAAAAAAACCCAAAGGGTTCTTGGCATGGTGAAAAGGTTCTTCAGCTTGCAGAGGAATGTTCTGTAGATGGATTTGTATAAAAGAAAAAAGGTCTCCTCTGTTACTGCAAGGTCGACATTGTTACTACAGCAAAACCCTTTTCAAAATGGTTCTGTATACAACTATCTATAACATATACACAATCAACCTTAAGAACCCATTCACCATGGAAAGAACACTTTACTCATGAGAAGGGTCCTTTGTGTATTCATGGTTCTATATAGAACTGTTTTCTTTACAAAACAACCCTTGAAGAACCATCATTTTTAAAAGTGTAGAGGGTTCTATATGCACGCCTTTTGAAAATGGTTCTATATAGTGTCAATAAGGGTTCCTCTATTATTACAAGCTAGACATTGTAACCAGCAGAACCCTTTTGGGGGTTCTGTAGAGAACCATTTTCTTTAATAAAGAACCCCTTTAAGAAACATAATTTTTAAGAGTGTAGCATTAGCACTAGCTCGTCCTTCAACTACAGTAAACAACTACGTCATTTAAGTGAAACTACGTCACTACGGCTCTGTCCACACGTGTCCAAATATTTCTGAAAACATCAAATCCCATAATGATCTCTAACGTGTTCAAGGCATTTACCTTCATTCAGTCATCAGATTTCTGCTTTAGAACCAGCCAATAAACTCACAGCAGGATGTGACATCAAACTAAGCTCCAAAACAAAACCCCACTTTACCAGGAAATGTTGTGTTTTATGGTTCAAGACGACACTTTCTGGGTTTTTCTGCTTTGCTTTTATGCGATAACTTTCAAAAGGACCTCCGATGAGTCCAAAACTTCACCATCTACTGCAGCTGAACACCCACATGGTCATCCACCATCATGTTTTCACACCCAGAGCTCTGAAAACCAGGACTGATGGGAAACTCCAGGTTTCCCACTCATAAATACATCAGTGTGGTGATGTACCTGAGTGCCCATTTCCAACATGACAAAAACAGGAAATAAGACAATACCATGACAATGTAAACACACTTAGAACATCTCAGCTGTATTCTACACAGTAACCACGTCCCTGATTTCTTCTGGAGATGTTTCTGTGTGATGTATTATTGCCCCCTGCTGGCCTGGAGGATCAGAATGATGAGGCAGTTTAGACGAATCCTTTCTGCATTGTGTGAGTCATTTTTGATAAAGTATGTTATCAAAAGTATCTGGACACATGATGTGAATGATAACGAGCCTCTGTACTGAGTGGGTTAATTTGTCTTTCTGAGATGGAAAACGGGCACCAGTGCTAATCATGTCATATGATGTTGGCACAAGAGACTGTGTTTTCTCATCGTAGTTACTTTTGGGGAAACTGTGGGAAACAACACGGAGGTACTGCTGAAGTGGAGGCAGGTGAGATGTTCCTAATGTTCTAGAACAGTGACAAACTGTGGTACAGATACGGGGCTCTGATAACACAATCAGCTGGTTCACGCTCACATTCACACGAAAACATACACACCAATGCACTGCCGCCACCCTAGTGCACAATTCACTCTGGTTTGGGTTTCAGGAACCCAACAGTTCAGAGAGGAACCATCTGTAGTCATGTTCCACTCGTCCTCCATTTGAATGTGGTGATTCCTCTGCAGCAGTTTTAGAACATTAATAACATTCAGAAGAATAAGCAGAATCAAGCGTGCCCCCTTTTGCTGAAGTAAAACCCCCAATTTATCAAACCCAATTGTGGTGAAATTTAAGATTTCATGATGCACTGAATCTTTAGCTAAAGAATTATAATCCAATCTGTCTACACCTCTATGTCAGCTCTCTCTCCTCCTCTTCTCCGTATAAGTAGCTGTTTGTCCCAGTTGGCTGGATGTACTCCTCCGTTTTGTCCCAGTCAGAGACCCAGTTTGCTTCGCCCACTCCAGTCCCAGCCCCAGCCCCATTGGGGTCCCCTGATTGGCTTGTGGCACCGTAGCCACCGCCCCCTGTTCTGTACAGCTCCTCCGTCTCATTCGCTAGCTCGTCCTCTCCCAGAATTCCACACTTCTCCTCGCTGATGGCCTCTGGCTCCGCCCACGGCTGCTTCTCTCCAGATGCAAAAACACCTGAGATCCAGAAACAGGTGGTGTCATTACTTATATCAACACAATCATCAACAGCCTGTTTTCCACTGCAGGGACAGATGGTTCTGAGCATGAAGAACCTCTCCAAAAAGTTTAGTTCTGCTGCAGGATTGATTATTGATCATCTTCTAATGAGATGTTTAACTTCCAAATAAAATGTAAATAAACAGCTTTAGTTTCTGGGTAAGTTTCAGCTTACAGAATTGTCAGATATTGGTGTGGAGGATTTTTTGCAACCTGGCAACCCTGGAGGTGAACAACCATTTATGTGGGTTGGTAATGATGCAGCTCTTTGATGACTGTTTCTACGTTTACATTGCCTTTGTTTTTCTAATTAAAAAATAAGTAAATAAATATACAGATAATGAACAATTTTTTTTATTCACTGCATCTCAAATCAACAGCTGCTAACTATGACAAAACAGCTGGTTACTGTTAGCCTGGCTAACCGATATTATGATCACAGCTTCAATCCTCCAGAAATAAAGCTCGACTGAAAAAGTTTAAATGATTCTGATAGAGCAAAGTCGAGCGATAGGTGTTGAAGACATAAAACGTGGAAATGAAGCCTGCTTAGCATACTAGCGGCTAATGCTATGCAAGGCATGGTCCAAACAGTACCACTACAGTCTGAAATCACAGAAGTTTAAATGACAGGTGATAGACACTCATATCTGAAGTGTAAAGTGAAGAAATTGGTGTGGTATCACTGCCCCAGTTAAAGTTAGAGTGAATCACATGGTTTAGCTATTAGCCATCGCTAATTTACTATCATGCATAGTTTTTCCTGATCGTGATCTAGAACCACAGCAGGAAAACATAACTAACTGGTCTGTGTCTGCAGAAGAGTGCAAAAGTCTGACACAGCCCCAAAGACCATTTGGCTCAACAGTGGAAAACAGGTCCATGATGCTTCAGTACAACAACGACATCGTCATGTTATAGTGATACATTTGCAGTGTGCAAATCTGAAAATGTCTTGAGTCGATTCCTGGGCTTAGCTAAGATAGTGTAATGCCCTGCGCTGTGCCCAGTGAAGGGGTAGGGGACTCGAATCAGGATTAGGAAGCTAATGGATAAATGGATGGATTTTGCAGAACTATATACCCGACTACACAAATCAAACAGGTGCTGTTCACAGAGGTGTCAAGTAATGAAGTACAAATACTTTGTTACTATACTTAAGTATAAATGTTGGTTATCTGTCCTTGACTGGAGTAATTATTTTCGGACGACGTTTTACTTCTACTTACTTACATTTTCATGTAATTATCTGTACTTTCTACTCCTTACATTTTAAAAACAGCCTCCTTATTTCTACGTATTTCATTTTGGTTTGTCATCATTTAAAAAACATCCAGATAAACTGCTCCATCCAGAAAGAGTGAATGTGACTGTGGTTGGATGAGAAGTATAAACATATACCATTCTGATACCCTATTGGTAAGCCATCCATCACACCTGCACGTCACGTGTCTCGTCACTCTCCAGTAAGCTCAGTACTACACATATATGGTCTCTAATATATTTAAATTACTCAAATGTTTTCATTTTTAAGGGGCAAATATGCAGCCAGTACATCCCCAAAAAACGTCAACATTACCATTTTAATATAACATCATAGTCATTACGGCTTTTATAAAAAATGTATTTTGGGGGTGGGGGGGTGGGGTAGTACTGTACACTATATGCCCCTGTGGCACAGCCTAAGTTTGGGCATTTGTTCTCCTTACATGACTTTTACTTTTATACTTTAAGTAGTTTAGAAACCAGAACTTTTGTACTTTTACTTCAGTAAAAAGTTTAAGTTAATACGTCAACTTCTATAAAAGTCTTTTTAAACACTAGTATCTATACTTCTACCTGAGTCATGAATGTGAAGACTTTTGACACCTTTGGTTGTTCGGAAGAACAAACAGTTCTCCATTAGAACTTTTGGATGTATAAAAGGTCTCCAATAGGACGCTGACAGAAGTAAGACCTCAGAGTAAGAACACTGGTCTAGGATCAGGTCTCCTGCTTTAGTCAGTGTTACAGAAAAGGCCTAAGTGTTTTTAAGAAGTTTGATAAATATGGACCAGTGTTTAAAATGTTTTATTTGATAAAATACAGAATTTTTTAGGCTTGTCCTAAAGACTGTGGTGAAGTCATGGTGGGGTCACTGTGCTAATGACTGATGTTCTCACTGTTGAAGTATGAAGACAGAAAATGTACTGATTACATACCTGACCAAGTGAGACAAAAGGACATTGACAACATTTCAGATAAAGTTTTGAGATCTGAAGCAGAAATGAAGCGTAATGGCCAAAATAAAGAAAGGAAGAATAAAAGAAGAGACAGAATTACACACCATAGAAGATAACACCGCCATAATGAACCAAGGAAGCAATGAGAAACACATATTGCCACTCCTCCCGAGTCTAGAGAGAGAGA
>BRDA01012581.1:9241-19951 GCA_036984385.1 Crenuchus spilurus | reverse complement strand
AAGTACCAAATTTTTACAAGACATAACATCTAATTATGATTTCAGTAGGTTTGATACTCATTTGTGTAGACATTAATAAATCATTTGTTTGTTCATTTGTTAGGTCTTGTACAAATATAAAATGTAAGAACGAATCTACGTCGAAAGAACCGTAAAAGAGTATAAACATGTTCTGGATTGTTTACTTGTTTGTTTACTAAATAATTACAGATGTGTTTACTCATAGTTTGGATGACTTTAGTATTAATCTACAATACAGAACATTTTTAAACCATGAAAATCACTGAATGTCCAGAAGGTGTGGCCAAACTTTTGACTGGTAATGTAAATTCTTATATAAAAATGAATACATTCAGACATGAATTCAGATCAATTCAGCCACTAGTCTGTGAGTCCTTCATTAACTGCGCTGGAGTAAGAACAGTGTGTCTAATCAGTATCTGTTATATTACTGCTACATTAGCACAGCAGCTCCACTTTAAAACTAAAGACACTAAAGACGTCCTTTGATTGACATGTGGGATAAGGGGTGGGTGGGACTTCACTGAAACATCATTATAACCTCACCACAGAAGGCTGTTGTAGCCAATCGACTTCTCTCGAGGGGCGGGGCCCACTTAGACCAGATTCCATGGCATGCTGGGTAAGACACACCCTAAACAGGAATACATGGAGGATGAAGAATCTGTGTGTAGTTTGCTTAAGGACCCGGTTCTCTTTAAAAAGAATGTGCCATAAAGATTAATGAATTATAGTAACAGCTCTATATTGAGTGGTACGTCACACATGACTTTCTGCAGTTAGTGTTGAGTTGGGCTCTGCACTCTATAAGCCTGTCATGTCAAACTGGGCCAGCAGGTGGCACTGCTGCCTCTGGTTTATCTGAACAAAAACTGTTGAAGAGTTATTTTGTAACCGCGACCCTGATAAGGAATAAGCGGGTGTGATAATGAATGAATGAATGAATGAGTTATTTTGTATCATAATCAGCCAGTGAGCTGCTTCTGAATCTTAATGCTTTCTATTGATGTTGTTTAAATGTTACAAGAAAGGGAAACTGAACCAGTGTTGTTGAGTAACCGGGTGGAATAACATGAGACTACATGGTTACAATTCATTACACTTTACAGTTACACTACATTACAGTCATATGTTTACAATAAAGTCATATGGTTACACTACACTAGTCTCATCCTTACACTACATTACAGTCACATCCTTACACTAATATGATTACACAACACTAGTCATACAGTTACAGTACAATACAGTGATATAGTTACATTACACATCATATGGTTACACTAGTTATATGGTTACACTACAGTACAGTCACATTATTACACTACAGTCATATGGTTACAATATAGTCATACGGTTACACTACAATACAGTCACATTGTTACACTGCACTAATATGATTACACAACACTAGTCATATGGTTACACTACAATACAGTCATATGGTTACAATAAAGTCATACGGTTACACTACACTACAGTGGTTTTTACCTCCACTAGTCCTTGTAGAACTCTCACCACTATCACACATATGTAGTGAACACGAGCTGCTGTCGGAATCAGCATGTTCAAAGTTGACGTAGCCACAATCGCAAACCCAAACACCCTACAACACAAATAATCACACAAACACAACGGCTGGGTCAACTGAAGCAGCACGAGGATGAAGATCTGATACAGAAAAGTCCATGTGAAGGACAGTACAGCTGATCTCTGACCTGTTGGCAGCAAATTTCTGACAGATGAATCCTCCAGGAATCTGAGTAACAATATAACCCCAAAAGAATGATCCATGTATCATCCCCACTGTCTCTGGCTCCCACTCAAACTGTGCTTTCTGAGAGAGAGAGAGAGAGAGAGAGAGAGAGAGAGAGACAGAGAAAGAGAGAGAGAGAGAAAGAGAGAGAGAGAGAGACAGAGAGAGAGAGACAGAAAGAGAGAGAGAGAGATAGAGAGAAAGAGAGAGAAACAGAGAGAAAGACAGAGAGAAAGCGACAAAGAGAGAGACAGAGAGAGAGAGAGAGAGAGAGAGAGAGAGAGAGAGAGATGTAATGATCATATACAGTACATATACACATACAGTCCACTGCAGATGCTCAGGGCCTCTGACTTTCTGAAAACTGCCCGATTTTCTCCCAAATCTGACTCTAGTGGTGTCACTCTAGTAGAGGGTGCAGACTAACACAGGCCTCCTCTGATTCATGTGAAGTTAAGCTCCGCCTCTTTTCTAATTGCTACTGATACATCATCGCCAGGCAGCCAACGTGCTTGGAGGAAAGTTTTGATGGATCACCTGGCAGACACCTGAGCCAGCCGACATTACTTAGTAGTGCTGGGGAGAGAGTGCCTCTCAGTGGCAATTTTTGCTCTCTCAGGCTACGGCTGCTGATGGCATGCAGCATGATTGGCATTCAAACTCACGATCCTCAGATCACAATGACAGCGCCTTAGTCCACTGAGTACTCGGGGCCCCTGCCAAAATTTCTGTCATCAGAATAACAGATTCAGTGTTTTCAAATCTAAAAAAAAGTTTAAAATAAGAAAGTTCATACTGATTTTTAACTACAGAGTTCAGAAATCAGTATTTGACAGTATCTGTCTTTGACTGTTGGGTGAAGGTGTTGGATGGCGGCTTTGTCTGATGATCTTCAGAGGTTTTCGGTGGGCTCCAGGTCTGCAGATTAGACTGGACATTTGAAGTACTCTCCTAATTTATTCCCGAACTCCCAACAAACCATTAGCAAGAGATCAGCAAGAATTAAACAGATAGAGAAGAAACTGAGTGTGGAATGACTTTACCTCACTGACTTACTGCACCTGCAGAAAAAGGGTCCAATGTTGAGTCGATACCTTCTCCCAGTTGATGAGTATTTTGAAACCTTTCCAAGCTGGTTTGTTAAATGAGTGACCAAATATTCTTTAGAGGGATTAAATCTCTTGACACCTAAACTTGACTCTGACTTAGATGTTCTCTAGACACCTCTTAGTGGTCTTGGAAGGAAAATTGTTATATTAAATATAATTGACACCAACTTTCCAGCTGTGGGATACAAGGCTCACTGGCTCACCTAATGGTGGCAGAGCTGAAGTTACTGTTGTTCCTCACCTGGTCTTTGAAGACACCTTTCTAGAGCATCAACAACACTCAAATGAGAGACTGATCAGTGCACACAGCTCAGCTGCTAAAAACTTCATTCGGTGTTTTTCTCAGAGAGTAATGAGCCACCAAACCTCCATTAGACAACCTTCTGGTGATAAATGATCTCAAGTCTTGTCTGAGGGTCACTGTTGAGCTCACCATGCTGATGGGTTTGCCTCCTCTGTAGACGGTGTGGTTGTTGACCATGCTGACCACAGCTACTCCCAGGTTGCACCGGATGCCGAATGAGATGCAGAAGCCCAGGCCTGAGAGGATGGCGATGATGTAACGGCGGGGCAGGCCAAAGCAGGTGCAGTCCACCACCGGGACCTCCTTCTCCTCCACCAGCTCTGGACGGCCTTCTGCTGACAACTCGATCGTCTCTCCATTCTCCTGACGCTTCTCCAAGATCCTGAGAGAGAGAAAAAAAATAAACATTTTAAAGATTTAAGCAGAGGTCTCCTAAATTGTGTGAAAGACAGGCCAAAGCATATTCTAATTATCATAAGATAAACATGTTCATCCAACTACAGCAGGTCAAAGAAGTAACTGTGCTAACCATCATGAATGGAAGGACTGTGCCATAGGCCTTTTACCAAACCACTGACTTCCTTCAAAGCACTGAAGGAAGAGCTTTTGACCCTATTGAGCCTGATGAACCACTGACTTGGTCCACTGAGTGAAATCATGCTCATCATACAGAGTCTGAGAATTTGAGAAATGTCCTTGACTCTACTGAGTCTCAGAAATCATTGACCTTAATGACACTGACAAACCATTGACTTTACTGAATCTAAGAAGCTATTGACACTCTTAGTTAACTATACAAAGTTTGAAAATCCATTGACCCTACAGAGTCTGAGAAAATACTGACTCTTAGAAATCTTAATCACTCTGCATTATGCCACTGACTATACCAATAATAAAAAGTGCTATTTACAATGTTGAACATGAGAAAGCAATGACTCTACTGAGTCTGAGGAACACCCACTGACTCTACAATGAGCCATTGACTTGACTCAGAGAAGAAGTACATACAGTGCCTCAGTCATACAGAGTCTAAGAAACCACGGATCCAGCTGAATCCCAGTCTGAGGAATGAGTACTGACTACAAAATCTAGGTATCCTGATTCCAGGGAGCTATTCACCTTTTTGAGCCTGAGAAACCAATGGCCATACTGTGTCAGATACCATGAACCCCAGTAATACTGTAAAACAATTGTCCCTATTGTGTCTGAAAAAAATAAATAAAAAGCCTTAGTGAATTTGTGAAACCATTGAGTCTATTCAGTGTGAGAAACCACTGACCTTTGAGTCTAAGAAACAATTGAGCCTACTGTGTCTGAGAAACCAATGAGCCTACTGTGTCTGAGAAACCATTGAGCTTGGTGTGTTTGAGAAACCATTGAGCTTGGTGTGTTTGAGAAACCATTGAGCCTACTGAGCTTGAGGATCCAATGAGCCTACTGTGTCTGAATAACCATTGAGCTTGGTGTGTTTGAGAAACCATTGAGCCTACTGAGCTTGAGGATCCAATGAGCCTACTGTGTCTGAGAAACCATTGAGTCTACTGAGTCTGATTAAGAACTATTAACCCTACTCAGAAGAAACTGAATTGCCATGAATTTAATCACATGTGTTTAGTCCCGTAGGGCAGGTAATTATGATATTCTGCACTTTTTTCATCATTTGTAACACACAGCACATTTCTATCATCCTCAATATGTTTGTATGGATCAATTAAATGTCCAAACAATTACTGAATGTACATTCTAGACCCCACAAAAAAATAAACAAACACAGACTCATAACGACCTTAAATTAATCATAGAATAACCACATATATACACAATCAAACTCTCTGAAGAACCTTTAAGACTGCTGCAGTTCTTTGACATTGATTAAATATTAATGTTCCCAAAACATAAATGATTAATAACTGTATCTATTTTTATCTCCTCTCTTCTCCACTGACCTTAAACCACTCTCACCTCCTCTCTCTCTCTACCACTCTCTCTCTGTCTCTGTCTCTTCTCTCTCTCTCTCTTCTCTCTCTGTCTCTTCTCTCTCTGTCTCTGTCTCTTCTCTCTCTCTCTCTCTCTCTCACACTGTCTCTCTCTCCGTCTCTCTCTCTGTCTCTCTCTCTCTCTTCTCTCTGTCTCTCTTTCTGTCTTTCTCTCTTCGTCTCTCTGTCTCTCTCTCTCTCTGTCTCTGTCTCTCTGTCTGAGAATGTGATGGGGCAGGTCATCCACCATGACCAAACCTACTGTGTACCTGGCAGATCCATCAGGGACAACATTTTCTTGGTGTGCGATGTTTTGGACTTCTCTAAAATTCGCAGGCTTGACTGTGGTCTTATCTCCCTAGACCAATAAAAAGCTTTTGACAAAGTTGAACATCAGTATCTATGGCAAACTATGGAAATGTTGGGGTTTGGCCCTTATTTTCTCAACATATTAAATGTATTGTATCGAGATATTGAAAGTGTATTGAAGATCAATGGGGGATTGAGTGTACCTTTCAAAGTTTGCCGCGGCATACCCCAGGCTGCGCCCTTTCTGGAATGCTTTACTCCTTGGCCACTGAACCTCTACTACACAAGCTATGCTCTACTATTATCATAGTAGATCTGGGATGGGACATACATGCTAAAATTCAGCTTTCAGCATATGCAGTTGACATTATAATAATGATTAGTAGACAATAAGATGTTGATAACTTGGTGAGAATTGTTCAGGATTTTGGGTGTCTATCTACAGCCAAAGTAAATTGGGAAAAATGTGAAGCTTTGGCAGTGGGGCAATGGCCTGGGAGTTTGCCACAACTACCAGCAAACATTGTGTGGGGAAGAGAGGGGATGAAATATTTAGGTGTGTTCCTAGGGGATGACTTTTTTCAGCAGAAAAACTGGGAGGGCTCACTTGAGAAAATGACAGGTCACCTAAAGAAATGGAAATGGATTCATGGACAACTATCCTTCAGAGGAAGAGTGCTGGTTATTAACAATCTAGTTGCTTCAATGCTATGGCACAAACTGTCTTGTGTGGACCCTCCAACTGGATTAATACCACAAATGCAACCATGTCTGGTAGACTTTTTCTGGGATCGTCTCCACTGGATCCCACAGACAGCGCTTTTCCACCAACACGGAACCGGCACCGTTCTGGTTTAAGAACCTAATTTTGAACCGTTCGGTGCATTTCCACCACAGAAATAGCGCCCCCGAACCAGGAACATACGTTCGCAGCGGGAACTAAAAAATACTTGGTTTTTCAGTGTGAACCAAACGTGCCTGCGCACTGAGGCGACTCGTAGCATACAGTGGTCCACTGAAGAAACTCAGTTTTTGTTATCTATTTGGTGTTCTCCGGAGTTTCAGGAGAAACTTGAGAGGAGTATTAGAAAGGAGAAACTCTACAGCGAGCTGGTGGAGGATTTAGCTCGGGCAGGTTTTGTCCGTTCAAGAGAGCAAGTGATAGATAAGCTAAATAAGCTAAAAAGGACTACAGAGATTCTAAAAAGGAGCTATCGCACAGTGGAGCTGGACGAGGGAATGTACCGGCTCTAGATTTGACTTGTGAAGTGAAACAAGCATTTGTACCAAGAGCACAAATGTTCGCAAGTAGTTGGTGCGCTCCGTCATCTTTGTTTATAATTCCACTTTGTTGATGACGTACACCGTGATGTATCCTCGGTTCAACTAGTGGAAATGCGGGCTGGTTCACTAAAAAGCACCGAGGTTCTCATAAGCCCGAACGGCACCAGTTCAAGAACCAGAGTTATTTTGGTGGAAAAGTGCTAAGTGTGTGCTTTTTCTACCCAGGGAGGAAGGAGGGCAAGAATTGATCCATCTTTCCTGCAAAATTGCAACATTTCGTCTAGAGTTCCTGTAGAAATACCTGACTGGTGATGAGGACCTGTTGTGGAAAGAAATGGCTAGCAGTATTATGCGCACTGTTGATGGACTGGGTCTAGACACGGCATTGTTTTTCATGGATAGTACACAATTGCACCTAAATGGATTACCTTCTTTTTACCGATATATTTTTAAGATATGGACTCTTTTTAAGCATCGTAGACTGGAGCAAAGCTCTCTTTATTGGCTTTTAGAAGAACCTTTGATTAAAGCGGGCTAGATGTATCAGCGAATGGAGCACTGGGACTTGAACATAGACTTTGTGTCTCAAAGACTGTCAAACTGAGGGCCCTAGTAGATGTGGCAGAGACAGAACTTAACAATGTGCAAGCTGTTGCCTCATTGTTGGGGCAGTGGTCTATCTGGCAAACCAAGATTCTCCTGGAGTTATGGAATAGCAGTTTGTCTTCAGAGGATAAGTCCTTGTTGCAGGAATATGGGACAGGAAACCTGACACCAAACAACAAAGACCCTTTTCCAAAAACTGGTATTACACCAAACTTGGATGGTGGGTCAGGTCCCTTATTGTCCTGCACTGAAATACAAGATTTGGATCTCCACACTGTGTCAGGAAAGGTTTTGTATAAATGTTGTGTGAAAGTTCTTAATAAGTCAGCTCTCAATGGTAAGCCTGATACAGTGTGGAGAGACAAGCTAAATGTGGATGTTGACAAACGACCAGTATGGAGGGTCCTGTACAAACCCCCACTGACAAAGAGAACAGGAAATCTTCAGTGGAGAATCTGCATGGTGTACTGTCTGTTAATACTTTTGTTTCAATTATTGATCCAGGGTCCAGTGCTTTGTGTGCGTTTTGCAGTCTACAAGAGACGATTTTTCATTATTTTTTGGAGTGTCAGAGGCTCAAACCCCTTTTTGATACACTTATATTTCAGAGGGGTGAGGTTGATTTTAATCCTGTGATTTTTATATTTGGGGCCAGCTACAGTCATAAAGAGCGGACAAAGTGACAGTTATTGAAATTTTTAATTGGCCAGGCCAAACTGGCTGTGTAGAATTCCAGGAAAAATAGAATGGAGAATAGGTCAGGTCAAGAAGTCTTGACATTGCTCCATGCCCTTGTAGAGTCCAGGATCTGATCTGACTTTGGTTTTCACAAGCTTATGAATACCCTTGAGATTTTTGAAATGGAATGGTGTCATAATATCTTATGTAGTGTGTTGGAAGGGGAACTGGCCCTTGCCAGCCCTTGGAATTGAGGGTGTGTCTGGAAAGCCTTCCAATGCCTGCATGAATGTAAAATTGTGGTACATTTTTAATGGTTGAATAAACGTGCTGTTTTTAAAATAAAAAAAATCTCTCTCTGTCTCTCTCTCTCTCTGTCTCTCTCTGTCTCTCTCTGTCTCTCTCTCTCTAAGTTCAGATAGTTATACTGATGTGACTGTAAATCATTAGAGTAACCCGCATTACTGACAGTAACAACAGTGTAAATATTACTACAGTAAGTAATCGGCCTCAGTGATGTATCTGAATCACATACTGGGGTCAGTGGAGTTGACTGTTGGCACTGAGGTGGATTTCTGAGTTTGGGAACATTTCACATGAGGTTCTAAACTTTTCTACAACTGAGATTAAACTGTAAAACAGAGCTGGAGTGATATCATACACTGGATCTGTCACAGTCTTACTGTCAGCCTCAGAACCAGATGACTGAGGGCTCAGTTCTGTTCTGTAGAGTGTTGGCCTTTTTTTGAGACTCATCTTTAAGTGCATCCAGAAATGTAAAGACCTTTTTGTAGTTGTATTAAATTCATCAGTCTAATCCATGTGCTGCATGTGTTAGTTTGTGTTTTCTTTTGGTGCTGTTGGGTTCTGCAGCAGGAATTCTGTTGGAAGTTTGATACAGTAATTGTGCTGAAATCTGGATGAATGTTGATTTGGTGATTATTGTGATACTCCAACAGAGTCAGAACATACTGTAAACAAACTAAAACCAACAGTAAGATTATACTAAACTAAACCTGAACTGAGCCTATAGAGTAGCAGAGACGAAACAGTGTGTGTGTGTGTGTGTGTGTGTGTGTGTGAGTGTGTGTGTGTGAGTGTGTGAGTGTGTGTGGACTGAAAGCTTTCTGTTGTTAAAAAGCTTCATAAATAAAATAACATCCTAATGGAAACACCCACCCACACACACACACACACAGAGTGTGTATAAATGCTGGGTGGGGTGTGTTTGATAACAGTGTGTTATGTATAAGGTCGACCTTTTCATAAACTGACCACACAGATCACAGTAACAACTAAATCCCTCATTTAATCCAAACAGTAAATTCCCACATCTTCATCATCATCATCATCATCATCATTCTCAATATCATCAATATGATCAATATTATTGTCAATACCATCAGCCTCAATATCATAAATATCAGTCATCACCACCATCCTTAGTATCATCATCATCATCACCCTCAACATCATCAATAACATCACTATCAACATCATCATCACCACCAATAACAGCATCTTCAACATAGTTCTGTTTAGACTTTGCAGTTCCAGGTCATTTCAAACATAAATCTACAGAACAGAACCTGGATTAGAGAACAGAACCTGCTCTACAGAATAGAACCAATTCTTCAGGATTCAACACTGTTTTATAGGACTGAGCATGATTGTATAGGGCAGAACATGGTTCTAAAGGACAGAACACTGAACATGCCAACACTAGGCAGGGTGAGGACACGTACATTCCTTCTCCCGTCCATGTGAAGTCCAGCCACTGACTCATTTCAAACTGCCAATGATGCATCATCACTGGACAGACAACACAATCACCAGCTCTGATACATCAGCTAACAGACACCTGAGCCTGCCAGCATCACAGTGGGAGCGATGGGTAGAAAGTGCCACCTACTCATCCAGAGCTCTCAGGGCTCCGGCTGCTGATGGAGAAGCAGAGTGGCCTGGCGATCCTCTGATCACAATGTCAGCGCTTTAGTTCGCTGAGCCACTCAGAACCCCAAAGGATATTGTTCTGAGTGAACACAAAGCAGTGTGCAGATCATCTGATAAATGCTGTAAATGTACGTTTATAGGTGATTATATACTGTACACAGTACAGTGATGTCCCAGAAGCACAGTAGTAATATCATCTTTATTTTAGACTGATAAGAACGTGTACTAGCTTCTTTCTCTTTGATGAACAGGGGAACCTTCCGGTGGCTCGCGGGACAGGAGAATTAAGCGTCCCACACGTGCTGGACGGAAGGAAACGGCAGGTTAAAATGAGCAGAACCTTACGTATAGCCCAGTAATCCCATGCCTGAATGTGTCAGAGTCACTTAAGAAGGAGCAAGAGAGATGCACAGAGAGAGAGAGAGAGAGAGAGAGAGAGAGATTTACTTTGGCTGACAGAAGGTACGCTCGAAGGTCTATTTCTGGATGGGATTTAAACAGTTAGAGGCTCCGTGAAATCCTCAGAGTGTGTGTGTGTGTGTGTGTGTGTGTGTGTGTGTGTGAGAGCAAGAGAGAGAGAGAGACAGAGAGAGAGACTCACACAGAGAAAGAGAGAGAGACACACACACAGAGACAGAGAGAGTGAGAGAGAGAGACAGACAGAGAGAGAGACAGAGAGACAGAGAGAGAGACAGAGGCAGAGAGAGAGAGAGA
>BRDA01012580.1:14953-33464 GCA_036984385.1 Crenuchus spilurus | reverse complement strand
ATAAAATATTAGATGTTGGCACCTCCACATCATTGCATTCAGATTTTATTCACAATTTGTTTAGTGTCCCAACTTTTTTGGAATCTGGTTTGTATTTAAATAGGTGACGCATGTAGTGTAATCGTACACTTGCACAATCATTGTAGCTAACACACATACACACCCTGTAAACCACATGCCACCACAGGCAAGACATGTATGTGCTGGATGGGCATGATAACTTGTCCACTATGCGTATTTTGCAGACACATACAATGACGTTATTCTGAGCCACACCCTTTTTATATTCACATTTTGTTATTTCAATTGTTCAAACCAGCTTCCCATTGAACTGTTTATTAAATGAGGAATTCACTCCTCACACATGACACAGGCTTGTGAGGAATGCTCAGTGTCGTCTGCTTTCAGTGAGTCACATCCTTTATGTCAGTCAAGTTATTTCCAATATGCCAGAAGCAGAATGGTTATAATTCAAGTCATTGTATGGCTGCTGACTGTAACTTGGATTAGACATTTGAAATGTATGTCTATTTTGTGGTTGCATGGGCTTAAAATAAAAACATTTATTTTGGTCTGCCATCTCTACCTAGATCTTGATTTATTTTGGCTGTCTAATCTGTCAGTTCTTTTGTTTGTCTAAAAAAATCTAATGGAATAAAAAAAGTATAAATATCTGGAAATTTTATGAACATAACTGTTTTGCTTTGCTTTTGTTTAGTGTTTCATTCCTCCCTCAATTTTTTTTGTCTTCTTAATTGGTAGACTATCTATGAAAACAGGATGTACAGCCTACGAGTTGAATGTGGACCTAGATATCCAGAAACGCCTCCGTTTGTACGATTTGTGACAAAGATAAACTTGAATGGAGTGCACAATTCCAATGGTGTGGTGAGTATAGCTTTTAAGAGTAATATGTTTAGCTGTTACTGCCCTGCAAAACATAATTTAAGTGAAATATTTAATCTAAATATCTAAATTCTCATGAGTGTTATTGTAAGAGGCCAGCATGAGCCTCACTTCCCAGCTAGACTTCTGTCACAGCTGCGCGTGGTACCACCCTTAATCACAGACAAGTGAATGCACCTGCTGTCTCCTTTATTTATGTCCGCATCACAAAACACTTAAATAACAGAGGCAAATAATAATTTGTAGTCTCATGCTAAATGTGACTGCCCACATTTGTCGGACAAAGACCGAGCAAACTTCCCAGCCGGTATCTCAAGCTCTCAGTCACTAAAGTTTTACTCACTTCGTCTCGATCTTGGGTCTCCTTGAGGCTTTAATCTCCCCTTTCATTTTCTTGAGGAGGGTATGCTTTCTCTCAGGGTCTCAGCATTTTTGGACCATTTTTGGGTTTACGCTCTGTTTTAGAGTGTGCCGATATGGTCCAGCTGGCAGCCTTTGTTCTGTGCACATGTTCTAAAGGTTCTTGTCTGATATTTCTTTTCACACATTTTCAGGCCTTAGTCTGACGTGTTTTGGGAAGTTATGAGCATTTTTATTTTGGTGCTTCTTAAACCTTTTGCTTTTTGTTAAGCTCTTTAGCTTCTGCCTGCTCTGCACTTGGTTCCAATCATAAGTTTGGATACAGTCCCATGACGGTTTTAAGCTTATGCAGTGTATTTCTAACTTTTAAATAAAATTACTATGTTGGTAGTTTTGTTTATAACACTTATTTTGAAAAAAGAAAAATAATGGTATAAAGTTCATATACTGCTTAAAAAAATTACTTAAAACATGTACAATATGTTAAGTAGTCTAATAGTAAGTGTAAATGATTATAGTACCATTTTTTTACTATGGGGTTTATGTAGGAAAAGTTACAAACATGTATTAGGCTCTTGGAATCTGCATGCCTAATTACTTACTTCAGTCCATGTTGTGTTTTGTAATTTCAGTTTATGATGTGTTTATCTCTTAAATATGGAGATAAATGCCTGTTTGTTTATAGCTGTGCAGTATTTTCCCCAGAGAGGAAGATGGAGAAAATATGTACATTAATTGTAAAAACTTGGAATCACTTGTCATATTAGTCATTTTTGTTCTTATACAATAATATGTTCAATAATTAACTTGTAAAGCGTAGATTTAAATTTTGCAACTGTCCTCTGAATAGTCCCCCCCTTTTGTTTTTTTGTTGTCATTTAAACACAACTGATACCCTTTATTATATAAGCATTTCTTGATGAATGGACCAATAGAAATGCTAAAAATCCTTGGAATAAAGTATATTAACATTAAAAGTTGAGTGTTTTATCTGTTCTCCTGTGAAGCTATGAAGTTACTATTTTGAGATGCATTCTTCTCATAGGACAGCATTAAGATTTGATCATCTGTTTTTGAAAAGCAAGACATTCTGGAAATGAATTTTATTATTTACTGAAGTGATGACCACGTGTGACCATGCTAAGCAGCTTTTAGAGACATTTCGGAATGATCTAGAACTCAACTCTTGCATTTCACTGAAAATAGTCATTGCGAACTTTTGGATAATATTGTATTTGTTTTCTGATATATTTATAAATGAAATAGATTGTACCTTGAAGGTGCTGTGGCAGTTTGAAGTGTACTTGAATAAAATGCTTGTATCATATTTGTGTGTGAGTTTAGGTGGATATGAGGGCGGTGTCGTCCTTGGCAAAGTGGCAGAACTCCTACAGTATTCGGGTGGTGCTGCAGGAGCTCCGACGACTCATGATGTGTAAAGAGAACATGAAGCTACCACAGCCGCCTGAGGGACAAATATACACCAACTGAGACTGTACTATACACACACACACAGACAGACACACACACACAGACATTCTCCTTAGGTCCATCTTTAGCTCTCTTTTTTACCTTCTCAATTGATTTCTTCCTTTCATTCCTCTCTCTGCTCACCTCTCTCTCATCTCTTATTCTTACTCCCCCCCTTCTCTCTCTCTTTCTCTCTCACTCTCTCTCTCTCTCTCTCTCTCTCTCTCTCTCACTCACACACACACACACACACACAAACAATCTGGAAAGAACTCATGCCTCAACTCAAGCCATGCCATGGCCCTTCTTTTTTCTCATTTTCTGGACTTGAGTGGACCACAGAAGATGAGTGAATGTTTCTTTGGTTTGTCTTAGCTCAGATCATTTGAATACTGTACATCTTACTAATCTTTTTTTATTATTGTTTGTTAAAAATGCAGATTGTACAATAACATAAATAATCTTATTGCGTGTGCCCTGTGGTCATGTGTATTTTTGTCTTTTCCATCTCAAAAATCTTTTCCTTCTGGAGTTTGATCTGGCTCAGCTTTAAGCTTTGTAATATTATTGTAGATGTTTGATATTAAAGTCTTGGGATTTGCATAAGTAATGATTATATAATTAAGTCAGGTAAATGCAAACTAGCTGAATTAGACATGCATAAAAATATTACTGTATAACCCATTATGGCCAGTATTAACATGTGTGTGCACATGATTCATAAAAGACTTCAAAACTAGTTATAAAAAAGCCTCAGGTTCTGAACATGAAATAAATTGTCTTTCAGTTTTTAAAGAATATTGATTTAGGACCATCAAAAATAGTTTCAAAAACTATTAAAAAAGTTTTTTCCTTTTTTTTAATGAGTCTGTGGATTGGGGGTAGAAACATGCATAATATTTTAATATATTTTAAAACAGTTCACAAGTAATATAATTATTGACTTGCATCAAAGTACAGTGACTGGAACAAGGCGGTATCAAGGTGGTTATCATACCACAATAGCTCAATACAGGACTTTGTTCGCTGAACTATAACTGGACCTGGTTTATTATCCAAGGTAGAAAGTTGTGACTTGCAGACTCACAAAAAACATTCACTTGTTTCTTTGGTGTTTGGAACCATGTTTTCACTTTCTTATGCTGGTGCTTAAATCTAGTGACCATGGCTGTATTTTTGACTAGTGTGCGGAGTACTCCCTTGAAATCAGGGGGTGTGAGGGGGTAGTTGCTATGTTCTACTGTGAGCCTGAACACCTAAGTCTCACTTCAGTATTATTAAATAAAAATTAAGAGTTTAGATCACTACTGCCTACTCTTAAGTATAACAAACCACCATACTAGCATCTCATCTAAGAACCACCCTGATACATGAGCTATATTTGTGTAGAACGAAATTGATCTTAATTTTACCTTAACAATGACAGAGGCTTGGGATCGTCGTCTTAATGTTGCTGTCCAGGTAACCAAGACGACAAGAGACAATGTCCTGCATTAATCAAAAATCATTTACAGCTGGCTCCAGTCTTTGTGCTGTGCAGAAACCACATTTGGAAAGCAATTTCTTAATCAAGGAAGCTGCAAATTCATTATCATGGAGGTCTCATCAGTGACGAGGCTTAAGAGATGAGCTTACAAACACTCTGCATCCATGCCTGCTGTATGCAGACTAGAAAAGCATTTCAATTGATAAAGCATCTATGCCTTCAGTAACTTTAATCAGAGGTGTCAAGTAATTAAGTACAAATACTTCATTACTTAAGTAGAAATGTTGGTTATCTATACTTCACTGGAGTAATTATTTTCAGACGACTTTTTACTTCTACTTACTTACATTTTCATGCAATTATCAGTACTTTCTACTCCTTACATTTTAAAAACAGCCTCGTTATTTCTACTTATTTCAGTTTGTCATTCAGAAAACTCCTATCCAGATAAACTGAGCCATCCAGAAAGAGTGAATGTGATTGTGGTTGAATGATAAGTATACACAAATATCATTCTGATACCCTATTGGTACCTGCATGTCGCGTGTCTCGTCACTCTCCAGTAAGCTCAGTACTACACATATATGGTCCAATAATATATTTGAAATGACTAAAATGTTTTCATTTTCAAGAGGCATATATGCAGCTGAAACAGGTTGACAGTACATCCGAAAAAAAATTCAACCTCACCATTTTAATATAACATTATAATCATTATGGCTTTTAGAAAAAATGTATTTTGGGGGTGGGGGGTGGGGTAGTGCACTATATGCCCCTGTGGCACAGCCTAAGTTTTGACATTTGTTTTCCTTACATGACTTTTACTTTTATACTTTAAGTATTTTTGAAACCAGCACTTTTGCACTTTTACTTGAGTAAAAAGTTTAAGTTGATACTTCAACTTCTGTAAAAGTCTTTTTAAACCCTAGTATCTATACTAGGGGCAGTCATGGCCTAGTGGTAAGGATCTGGTCTTGTGACCAGAAGGTCGCTGGTTCAATCCCCAGACAGGACGTGACTGAAGTGCCCTTGAGCAAGGCACCTAACCCCCTAACTGCTCCCCGGGCGCCGGTGGATAAGGGCTGCCCACTGCTTCGGGCACAAATTCTCGTGTGTGTTTCACTGCACGAATGGGTTAAATGCAGAGGTCAAATTCCATTGTGTGAAAAATCACATTGGTTAATCTTATACTTCTACCTGAGAAATGAATGTGAATACTTTTGACACCTTTGACATTAACTATATCTAAAAACATGTTATCTACAGCCCCCTTACCACAGATACTGCATGTAATATAGATTAGAAAGGGTGATTATGAACAATACTTTCATTGATTGTGATGCTTAACCAAGACTAGTTTTTTCATGATGAACACAAATTTGCATTGCATCTCCTTTGCAATGTGATCAGTGACTTGTGCACAAGCATGGTCAGATATGTGAACAATTCCAGCTTAAAACTTTCAGGAGCTGTCTAACTCAAACTGGTTAACAGGAAGTGTGACAGAAACCACCAACTTGGCTCTTTAGGGAGGGTGGACCCCTTGTATTTTGCACCTTGCTTTTGACTGACAATCATAATGCAGCCAAGGAATGTAGGTCAACAGTGGACAAGGCAGCATGACCATGGTCAAAGTTCTGGTGTATCACAACTAAACAACTGCTTTTACAGCCGACTCCACGTGGAGGCAGATGTCTCTGTTAGATACAGGTGCACCTAAAAAAATGAATATCATTGTCAAGTTAATTTATTTCAGTAACAATTCAAGAAGTTAAACTCATGGATTATATAGATTCATTACACACACAGTGATCTATTTCAAGTGGTTTTTTTTCTTTTCATGTTGATGATTATGGCCTACAGCCAATGAAAACCCAAAAGTCTACCTCAAAAAATTAGAATATTATATAAGACCAATTCAAAAAGTGATTTTAATACATAAATGTTGGTCTACTGAAACGTATGTACAGTATATGCATGGTCAGGGTTCCATAAAGCTTGTCAGCAGAGGGAACCATGAAGTGCTCTAAAATGTCCTGGTAGATGGCTGTGCTGACTTTGGACTTGATATAATACAGTGAACCAATACCAGCAGATGACATAACACCTCAACAGTGCCACAGGCTGATGGCCTCCATGCCACACCGCACTGATGCAGTAATTCATGCAAAAGGAGCCCCGACCAAGTATTGAGTGTATATACTGTACATATTTTACAGTAGAACAACATTTATGTATTAACACTCATTTTTAAATTGGTCTTATATTCTAAGGTTTTGAGATACTGACTTTTGGGTTTTCATTGGCTGTAGGCCATAATCATCAACATTAAATGAAATGAATGCTTGAAATAGATCACTGTGTGTGTAATTAATTTATGAGTTAAATTTTTTAATTGAATTACTGAAATAAATTTTTCATTTCATTTATTTATTTTAAACATGCATTACTATTAGAAATATATTGGTAGAGATTAAACACTCTTTAAGCATTATAAGGCTTCACAACAAAATACTGTATCTAATTTATATAATCTCCCCCTTACAAATAACATAGTTTGCTTCTTTTTCGCTTTGGAGCTATAAGGCTAATATAAAAGATGCCAGTGTCACCTAAAAGACCTAAAAGAATACAATAGACTTCCATTCCATTTGAGCTATATTTGATTCATAGCTTGGCCAAAGACAAGTTTGGACAAACTACAAATAACTATATATTTACTATATATATATATAGTAAAGGAAATACTTCTGTTCTTGTCCTGAAATGGTCCGACACCTTAACCGAGTCATGTGGTATAGGCTGGAGGTGCTCCATTATGCTCCATTCGGGTCTGAAGGCGTGTTCAATCCTTCCCACTGTCAGAGAGAAGTCAAAGCTCAACAGTGGTGTGCAATTGTGTGATATCACAGAGTCCCGCTGGACTAAACATGTGAAGTACTGTGACCTTTCTTCAGCTCTCCTGGGCTACACGTGAGTGGAGTAAGAAGGTGAAAGTGTTTGATTCCTTCGACTGGCTCAGACTGTGAGTAGCAGACTTAGTAACATTCATGATCCCACTGGGAGTATGACTGTAAATGATTACACCTTCTTTTTGTGGATTGTGGATGCCATGCACTGCTATGTAAAAAAAACAGCATGTGGCTCCCACTGTGTACATAAGCCAGATGTACTTCTTTATATGACCTTGAATTGTGCATTAAGCCCATTTACACATGTGAATTGAATTCAACGTGGCCACTCCTTCATCCAAATACAGTGAGTAATGAATCATTAATGGCTTCCTCTTATAATTCAGTACTTGCATAGTTGGAAATTACATTGTTAAGCCATTTCTTGTTATTGTGTCTGTATAACACTCTCAGTCATGTTTGTTGTGTGTGTTACAAATACAACATGAAGTATGCCGGTCTGTCAATTTTTGACTCATTTAATTTGGTAAATTAGCATCCATCTCCACGTTCAACTATTTGGGAATTAGTGACAGAGAGTGTGAGATTCACGTGCATCATATACACTAGATGGAATATTGGGACACCCACTCATTCATTGTTTCTTCCACTATCAAGAATATTAAGCAAGAATCCTGCCTTTGTTGGAGTTGCTGTCTCTACTGTCCAGGGAAGGCTTTCTACGAGATTTTGGAGCACAGCTGTGAGGATTTGATTGCTTTCAGCAACAAGAGCATTAGTGAGGTCAGGATGTTGGATTATCACCATCCCACCTTATCCCAAAAGAAGTGGATGGAGCAGAGAACACAGTTCCTCTGCTCCACAGCTCAGTGCTAGGGGGCTATGTACTCTAGCCTACTCCTGGCATTAGGCATGGTGCCAGTATGTTCATGTTTATCTATTGCAGAGTCCTATTCTATTGGCAGTACTTCACTACAGGGACTAGACAAGCTGTGTATTAGCACATCTGTCAGCAGTGGATGCAACTTAATGTAGCTGCATATTCATTAGAAGGGGTGTCTACAAACATTAGGACATATAATGTAGGGACTTCCCTTTCACAAGAATGACTGATGGGTTGTTGGATTAAGAGCTAAAGGTGTGTAGAATAGCTTATACTGAAGTATAGAGATTAGCAGCTGATATATTTTTTCTGAAAATGTAAATAATTATTATTGGCTTCATATTGAACACATGGCTGAACATTCCTATATATATATATATATATATATATATATTGCCTTGTTAGTCAGAGGTTCATCCTACAGCAAGATAATGACCCAAAACATAAGTCCAAGCTCTGCCAGAACTACCTCAGAACATGATGGTCAGCTTGAAAACATGGAGTGACAGCACACTCTCCAGACTTAAACCCCATCCAGCTGATTTGGGATGAAGTGGACAGAAAACTGAAAACAAAGCAAACCTACAAGTGCCACACATTTATGTGAACTTCTGCAACAGATTTGTGAAGAACTGTCTGAATAATATTTGATGTCTGTTGTAGAAAGAATGTCACAAATGTGCTCAGCTGTTATATCTGACAAAGGTGCTACTGTGATGAGTCCACAGTTTAGATATTTGGTCTATAAATTGATTCCACAAGTTTTTATTTAACTCCTATGCTTTCATTTCAGAGTGAATGGAATGTTATAAAACCTTTGACCAGTAGTGTATGTAAATGAAGAATGTTCTGATTGGCTAGCCTATATTGTCCTTATTTCTGAAAGCTGTCTAGGTAGACACATTTCAATATTGGGTGGAGATTTACTCCCTTAGGCTGGTTATGTGACTGTATGTAAATAATATGATGTTTGCGATATCACAGTAACAGTTAACCAAACAAGTTTTTATTTAGTTATTTACTTTTATAAAAATCAGTTTAGTGGTCATATATGGACTGTGGTGAATATTACGCAAGTTTTCAATAATATTGGCCATACAAATGATCCACCTCACCATAATACAGTGTGTACTTAACTCTACAGAGCTCTTATTGCATCATTGCATAATGTAACTCTGGTTGGTCAGTCATGAGGAGTAAAGACTTTTAACATATTTCACTTTAGGAAAATAAATAAACTCTGGCATGCCTTTGAACTTTCCCCTACTTTGGTGCCAATAATTCACAGACTGACTTTAAAATATGCAGATGACACAGGCTTGTTTAAAAAGCTCAGCTGAATTGTTTGAAGCTGCATTAATCATCAGTATGCAGCAACAGTCAGCTGTGCTTGTGAGGATACTACATAGTTTTAACTAAAGCGTATCACTATCGTGCACTTTGTATTCACTACTGATCAAAATGAATATGTGCTGGCTAATTGATCAGCAGACATAGCATTGAATAGGGGTGTAAGAAAAGATTGATATAGTTGAGTGTTGTAATATTGTGCTCTAAGATACAGCATTGATTCTTAACAACAATATAGATTTTTAACTAATAGTTTACTTGCAAATATTTGTTGTTCATGTTGTGTTGTTTATACTCCCCACCACTAGATAGCAGTGTAATCATCCATCTTCAGTCAGTAGACTCTTACACTCCAATGTAAACAAGCAGTGTGAGTGCACCACTGAATTTTCATAAAATTATGTGTAAAAAATATATAGTGCAATATACCATGCAAGAACAATACGAGAACGTTAGTTTACACCCATGTAACACATAACGTTAAACTAATGTTCTGGTATCATTCTTGCATTGTTCTTGCAATTCTGTTAAATGACAACAGTCCTGGAATGTTCTTTGAAGATTTTGACTAAAGTTTGAACAAACCTAACGTTCCAACCTAACATTAGCCTAACGATGAACGAATGTTCCCTGTTTGTCACCTGACTGGGTGTATAATGATAACAATTATAATAATAATAACATTAAGGGAATGTTCAAAGAACGTTCTAGCCTAATGTTCACACCTACACCCTCAGAAAAAAAGGTAGCATTCTGTACCTATAATGGTACAAAGGCTTGTCACTGTGGCAGTACCCCTCAAGGGTACGGATGTGTACTTTTATCAATAGTGACAAATGCGTACCCTTACTATTTGTACCTTAAGGGAAGAATCTTGTACACTTGGAGACAAAGTAGTACCTTTCCCACCCCATGGTTGCAGGTACAAATGGTGTACCTTTTTCAAACGGTACATATAGGTTCCCATAGGGTACTGCCACAGTGACAAAATCAACTGTACCTTAAATACGACAGATTTGTTCCTTTTTCTGTTCTTTCAGGTGGCACTTTTGTACCTTTAAAAAATTTAACGGGGAGAAAGATTTTTTTTATTAATTATTGTAGTTTATTAAAAATTTCAGCTATTGGAATATTATAAATGAAAACATGAAAATGTTAACAATTCATGTGAAAACACTGTTCATTGACATTACAGCCGTCCATGTGAAGTAAACAATAACAAGATTTAAAATGTAATGACACATGCAAACACAAACAAGTTAAAAACTTGATGATTTTGGTCATGCTATTTGAAAATCTCAAAGCTAAGATGGTGCTTCATCAACGACTCTTAATGACTGCAGAGATTTTCTTTTTTTGCCTCTACACATTTGTAGACCCCTGCCCTCAATGTACAAAATAAAAAATAGGAGAAGATGCTTCTGGTAAATTAAACCCAACAATTTAACATTACATGTTTCATAGAAGCATCTGTTGTTGTTTTACTTGACTTGTTGTCAATGGAAATGATACATCTTAAAAAGAGTGAAGCATTCATAAGTACATTCATGTACTTTTCTAAGTTTGTACCTACACAGGTACAAAATAGTACTATGCAAGTTTGAACATGTACCTTTAGAGGTAGAGTTACTGATGGGGTACAGTTTTGTTCTTCAAAGTACAGATTTTGTACCCTCACGTACCTTTATTTCTGAGAGTGTAACATTCTGATGGCCAAGTAAGAAGTCCACACCATAACGTTTGCATAACCTAAATGGAACTTTCTCGCAATGTTACAACATTCTTGTGTTATCTGGGGTCATGATATGCATTGTTTTGCCAATACACAAGCAAAATTAATAAAATTCACAAAATTTTGGCCCATTCCCTCTTTTATTTTAGTGCAAAATCAATGGTAACCACTTGTAATGAATTACATGGCTTAATATGCTCGCATGCAAAGATTAATTAAAGATTAATTAAAGTCCTCGCCAGGAATAATGAAAATATAGCAGAAGGTGAATGGTATCTCTGCTCATAATCTGACACCATATTCACCAAAGAAGCAAATGAACAAAAAAAATTCTAATAAGTAAATAATAATAATTAATCTGAATAGCCTGCAGTAATGAATCCAAAACACTTTTCAGTTTGAACGAAGTCTAAAAAAGTTCTCTTTTACTACATATCTGCACATTCATATCTTTACAATTACTTCACCATTTTTATTGTACATTTCCTAGCAGGAGATAGTCTTGCACATAGATAACACCTGCTGAGAGTAATACCAATACCAGAGCTCTGCCTCGCTTGTTCTAATTATAGAAGTCATCCATCTCTGTCTTCTAAGAAAGCTTAGCAATTTCTAGTTCAGCTTGTTCTCCACAAACAGCAATGTAAGCATCAGTGTAGTGTCCACAGGGACCCTTTTTCTCCTTCTTCAATTGTTTCTATTTTTGGCAAAATTCTCTAGGTGTTGCTGTTAATATTTATTTCACTGTTCTTTATCTAGAACTGGACAGCACACAGTGTCATATGACAGATGCAAAACAGTGACCTACACTAGATGGCCACAAAGAAAGATCTGCATATTTGCATATTCCTGAAACTTCATTGCTGACCAGGACACAGTTCCCAACAATGTCTCTGTATATCCACTTACTGGCATGTGCTTTCGGCCAAGGCTCTTGGGTGGCCATTAATGGACTTTGGGTGGAGTTACCCCTAATTGTTAATGTTATGCCAGAGGGGTGGGACATGCCCTCCTACCTTACGGTCATCATCCAGCTGGCCAATCTTAGCCCTCTTCTAGTTACCCTGGCACATAAGCTGTGTCCAGGCCAACTGCGTGAGAATCTGGTGATCTATGCTGTGCTGTCCATCGGAGTATTGGCATGCATCCTCCTGACATTGTTCTGGAGGAACACTACTGTGTTTTTGGGTGAACCAAGAAGCACAGCATTCTTCATCCTCACGTTCTTCCTCGCCTTGGTGGACTGCACTTCCTCAGTCACCTTCTTGCCCTTTATGATGCAGCTCCCTGCCAAATACATCACCACCTACTTCATTGGTGAAGGAATGAGTGGCTTTGTGCTTGGGCTGGTAGCTCTGGGACAAGGGGTTGGGATGGCCAAGTGTGTCAACGTCTCTCAAATATCGAATAACTTCTCTGAGCCTGAGAATGAAAGCTTTGCTCTGGAGACCCAGTACCTTCCTGCCAACTTTTCCACAGAGGTGTTCTTCTCTGTTCTGGTAGTCTTGATGGTGGTTAGCCTTATTGCTTTCATCCTGCTAAACAGAGTTCCCCAGACCTATGAACTTTCCACTGAAAATTTGGTCCCAAAATCAGCTACTGTAATATCGATCCGTGGTGGTCTGGATAATCCTGCAGTGAATGAGCCAAATGCAAAGACTCAAAATGATGATGAGAAAGAGCAGTCCAGACCACTAGTGGTGAAGCCATTGTATTCTCATTACGAGCTAGCCTTCATCTACTTCATGGTGGTGTGGGTGAATGGTGCAACCAATGGACTGCTGCCATCAGTGCAGACATACTCCTGCATGCCCTATGGGAATCTGGCCTATCACCTGTCAGCTGCTCTGGCATCAGTTGCTAATCCACTGGCCTGTATCATCGCCATGTTTGCTCCCAAACGGTATGTCATCAATATGTAACAATTTAGCAATAAAAGACCCAACTAACAGTGAACACTCATAGAACTTAGATGGAACACAATGTAAAGGTTCAATGTTAGGACCAATCCAGTGTTAATGGAACACTCCAGTGGGCCATATGTTTACTTTGAAAAGAATGCTTTAATATCTAGCATATTATATACTCAATAACTCAGGTATACACTCAATAACTTCATTAGATACAACTGAGATACTATGTATCTACACTCATTGTCCATTTTATTAGGTCTAATGACCATAAAGGTGCACTTCGTACTTCTGCAATTACAGACTGTAGTCCATCTCTCTCTCTCTCTACATTGTTAGACTCCTTTCATCCTGTTCTTCAATGATCAGGATCTCCACAGAACAGCTATTATTTGGATCATTCTTGGCACTGCAGTGACACTGATGTGGTGGTGGTGTGTTGCGCTAGTATGAATGGATTAGAGCTGATGTTGTTTAACACCTCAGAGTTACTGTTGGAGTGAAAATGGTGCATCAACCAAAACTATCCAGCCAACAGCATCCCGCGGGCAGCATCCTGTTTAACAACAGATGTGGGACTGTCTTTGACTTTACATCTACAAGGGAAACCAACAAGGTAGATGTACGTAATAAAGTGGGCGGTAATTGGTTAAAACAACCTCAGCAGGCTAACAAAGTATACAGAGAAACAAATGGACTACAATGTGTCATTATAGATCTACGAAGTTCATCTATATGGTCAGTGGAGCTGATAAAATGGACAGTGAGTATAGATACAAGGTATGTGTACCTGATGAAATGGCCAGTGAGTACTTTTCTGACTGTAAGGTTTCTCTCAATTCTACCACCAATTTTTGTAGACATCACTTGAGTACATCTAAAACAAATTTGGCTAACATGAGTGTTAAGCTAGTGTTTTCATGTATATGATTTTTTTAGCTCGCTGGTGGTCTTGGGTATTCTGTGCCTGCTGGGTTCTGGCTTTGGTGGATACAACATGGCCATGGCAGCCATGAGTCCCTGCCCATTACTACAAGGGTCACCATTAGGGGAAGCTATAATTGTAAGTCACTAGATGTCATTGACTGTTTTTACTGAATCAACAGTGGTTGATTTTGCACATACTAACATATGTCAACCTTTTATTTAACCCATATATCTTTCCTAGGTACTGTCATGGATTTTCTTCACTGGTTTGCTGTCCTATGTGAAGGTGATGGTGGGTGTCATTCTACGGGATCAGGGCCACATTGCCCTTGTTTGGTGTGGAGCTGCAGTCCAGCTTGGTTCTCTGGTTGGATCCCTGATTATGTTTCCCATGGTCAATATTTATAATCTGTTTCAGTCAGGGGATATCTGCAGCACCAAATGTCCATTGTGATCATTGTATGTGATGATCAAAACAGTGCCACCATGCGGTATGTGAAGCTAAAGCTTAGGAATTATTCATCAAGACCAGTGTATTAGTACAAGGTACTGCAGTCAGTCTGAGGGATCTGCATCTCACTGAGGCTCATACAAATGTGATACATGATACATCCCTATTGTGCCTTTGTGATTGAGGGATGTGATGTGATATGAACATAATTTGCTTCTAACTTGTGCAAGACTTTATGAGAACTAGTAAAGAGCATGCTTTAGAAATAGCTTAAAGCGGAAGAATCAATCTAAATATAGCACTATTGGACACAAACAATATAAATATATCATGTTTTTTTATTATAATTAGATAGTAAGCGTCTACTAATAATTAAGATTTTGCAGTTGCATAGATTTTTAGAAACAAAGCATCCTGAGTTCATCCCAAATTGTATCCAGTGCACACTTTTTTAAATTGGGGCAATCACCTCAAGAATTATGCTGGTGCACTGATGTAATCTGGTGAATCGCACTATTCTTAGTCTGTACACAATAATAGAACATATTTGTAACTCTGTGGAGTGACTGTAATCAATATCAATGAATGGATTAGATAAAAATCTTGTATCTCCTTCATCGTTGTCCTTAACTGTAGGAAAGATTTTACTTCACAGTGATAAAATACAGATTTCTGTCTTATAAAACAAATGTGATGTGATGTAGTCCTGGTAAACAGCATTTTGACCCATCTAGTTGAATTCAGATCACTTCATTCTGGACTACATGCTGTAAGCTTTATTGCTGCTGTTGGATGAAAAGTGTTGTAGAGGTAAAAGAGACTGTTTGCACTGAGTTTTGATGAAACAAATGAAAGTTACTTTTAAAGTAAAGGAGTGGTTTTAAGATGTTTGTGTTGAAAGCACTTTAATTTTGCTTTGAATATTGACTCAGGGTATATTCTACAAAGTAAGTTAGCCAGCTAGCTTAATCCCAATTATGAAGATTGTTCAACAGGACGGTCCTGCTGCTCTTTTCACAATATATAAGTTTGATTTTGAACTAAACTGAGAAATCCGCCGTTGTGGAATACCCTCCTGAATTCTGAGGTGAACAAAGATGAACTGCCTTGTGTTTTTATTTGTTTTTAAACACATTTTGCTTTATTTGATATTTTTCTGCCCATTTTTGTAGAATTTTGATATTGATGTGTATGGCTTACCACTTCAGTGTGTAATTACTGTTGTTGTGTAGTAATGTTATTTCAAAGTAACCTTCTCACTGACTTGACTGTAAAATTGAGTAATAGTATGTATTTATATGGCATTATGAACTATTATCACTGAGTCTGCATTGTAAGAGCTTTACATGGATATCCAGTGATACTTTAAAGAAACAAACTCATCACTAGGTGGCGACAAAGAATCACATAACACAGGTATCCACACAGTTGATGTTGCAACAAGACATAATTACAGCCCTCTTACTGATACAGCTTACTCTTTGCTTCCCATACCTTTAGTGAATTAGCTTTCAGACAGAGACAAAATACTGACATTTAAATTAAAGAACCGAATTTATTTTGAATATTATCTATTTGCATATTAACCGTTTGTTAACAAAATTATTTGTTCACAGTTATTAACCATTAGTTAATGGCTTATTAATGAAAGTTATTATATAGTGTTACCAACCCATGTGACCAACTGAAGATTAATGAAGTGCTCCTCAAGTGTCCTATAGCCTGTGTGGAAGAATTGGCTAGCTGGTTGTGGTGATAGCTACACTAGCCTTAGCCATTAGCATGTTATGACCCTTACATCATAGTATAACCATGTTTTGGACACCTCTGGATAAATTATACATTTTGTTGACATTTATACACATAAGTTCACCTCTCCAGGGGACAAATGAAAAAAAACCCCAAAAAACGTATATATATATATATATATATATATATATATATATATATATATATATATATATATATATATATATAATAAAGTCGCTTGTTTTCTGTGGAAAATGGGTTATTTTCACTTAGATTGGTTATCAATAAACCATGTAGTTTAAACTGGGGTACCCAAAGGATGTGACACTGAGAAAGACTTGTCACTCTTGCAGCCTTGAAAACTGGTCAAAATACCAGTTTGCGTGTGTATATGTATGTATGTATGTGAGCCCACTTTTTGGTCCACTCCCAAGCGGCCCCCCCTTTAAGCATTAATGCATGCTGCAGCAATCACTGCTGCTCCTGCTGACGGGTCTCGATGGGAACTGTTCCTAGGTGTCCAGTCAGCAGCTGCTCTCTATCGCCTTCCCCTCTGCTATGCTGAGTCCAGCCACATGGACAAAGACATGAGGCCCCATTGACTCGGGCAGGTGGGGGTGGAGAGAGAGAGAGAGAGAGAGAGAGAGAAAGCCAGACTGTAAGGAAGAATGATGATGTCATAATGGAATTATGGAACTACATTGAACTATAATTAATGGGAAATGCTAATCTGTGTTTTTGTTTACCTTTTGGTCAAAGATAGGCTTGTTGGTTGTAAAATGAAGAGTGTTGTGGTCTGTTGTGACTGTGCTGTATTTAAGATAAAGGATGTGACAGTAAAGGACATGATATTGCACAATTTGAATTTATTTTTAATTTAATATTTGTTTGCCAAAAAACATTTTAGCATTACACTACAATGATGGTCATAATGGCAGATATGAAACAATGGGCCTACATGCACAATAAATAAAAACACATTTCAGTATGTCTGTTAGTAGTAATGTACTACTGAAAAAACGGATAAACTCAAATCTCAAATAACAGGTGGGAGGGGATTCGTGAGAGAGAGAGAGAGAGAGAGGATGTCAGCTGCTGACCCTGTCTCTCGGTCACTTGGGAGTGCCTGGCTGACCCTAACATGGGGTTTAAAAAAAGGGGGAAAAAAGGAAGAGAAGCCTCAATTACCCCCAACCCCACGCTAATCTTAAAGGTTAAAGGGTCATGCAGATGCCTCTTTCTCACTGTAGCCTGAGTCCCATGAGGCCTAGAGCTTTTCAGGAGTCACTGCTGCATAGTGGCTAACAAGTTAAAACAGTGAAAGACTGACAGGTCTGTTTGCCCAACCCATGATCTTAACACCCTCAATCACAGTACTTTACTAATTGACACTTCCTACAATATGAAACAATGTATTATTATGTATTCTTATATAACACATGTGAAGTATGTCAGAGTGAAAAAAAAAATCTAAAAAAATATAAACAGTCCTGTTATATTTTATTCATCACTGTAATTGTTTTTTATCAAACAAAGCAATTGCTGTTCTTCTACAGGCAACAGTGTATATGCCTCATTCACTCCATAGAATTTTACTGCAGGCATTGTTCGTGTACATTTTTGGGTCTGTTATCTTATTATCCTCTTGGCACTGTGCTATCTCGAGTGTGTTCAAAAAAAAGAAAGGAAAAAAGAACAGACTGCCATGATAATTAGCTCTATTCGTTGATTGGCCTCCCTCTCTCTCTCTGTTTTATTGTGCCGTGAAGGTATTGACATGCAAAGTGTGTGCTGTGGAAAGTGTATCATTTTCTCCCTGAATGTCAGATGGCCCATCACTCTCCCAGCTGGTCTGAGGGGCCGTGGCCACCTGGCTCCCCTCTCCCTGCTCGTGTGGGCTCCAGCGGTCCTGTTGAGGGGCAAGGGGTCCCCCGAAACATGCTGCTGCGAGGCCCATCTGCTTCAGGCAACACCTCAGCAACACTAACCCAACTCAACCCAATCGCACTCAACCCAACTAACAAAACCCAACTACATCCAAACCAGCCCAACTGCAGCTAACTCAACCCAATCCAGCAAAACCCAACTGCATCCAAACCAGCCCAACTGCATCTAACCCAACCCAACCTAGCAAAACCCAACTGTATCCAAACCAGCCCAACTCAACAAAACTCTACTGCATCCAAACCAGCCCAACTGCTCTCAACCCAACCCAACTAAACAAAACCCAACTGCATCCAAACCAGCCCAACTGCACTCAACCCAACCCAACTCAACAAAACCCAACTGCATCCAAACCAGCCAAACTGCACTCAACCTAACCCAACAAAAAAAACCGCAATTGCATCCAAACCAGCCCAACTGCACTCAACCCA
>BRDA01012579.1:1890-66548 GCA_036984385.1 Crenuchus spilurus | reverse complement strand
AAGAAGGGGGGATGCCACACAGTGGTAAAAATTGCCTTGTCCCAACTTTTTTGGGATTTGTTGACGACATGAAATTTTGAAACAACATATTTTTCCTTTAAAATGATACATTCTCTCAGTTTAAACTTTTGATCTGTGATTTGTGTTCTACTCTGAATAAAATATTAGATGTTGGGACCGCCACATCATTGCATTCAGTTTTTATTCACAATTTGTTTAGTGTCCCAACTTTTTTGGAATCCGGTTTGTAATAGTGGTCAGTGAGACCAAGTGCTCTACAGTGCTCCTATTAAACTGCTCAGTAAGTGTACACATACTGTTAGATCTCTTTAATCACTTATCTGTAGAACTTATTGAGCTAGTACATGTCACTCATTTGTAACACATACAAAGCAAGAGAGCGCAACTCAGTAGAAAACTATTACCTCCAGCTTCGTCTAATCCCATATCTGCTAGACTTCAGATCCAATTACAAATGAAGGGCGATTTGGAGGTAGGCAAGTCTATTACATGTAAAGCTCTGCTTGGTGGCTTACCTTTGTCCCACATCCTGCTTCGTTCATTGGCTATGTCCATCTGATTGAAGGACTGAACAACAACTGTTCTAATCACAAACACTATTTATATTCATGACACTTAATGCTTGCATACATTACTACTCACAGTATAAACTGCCATTAAATATCCACAATCCTGAACCAGAGACAACACCAGAAGTGTCTTACCTGGACTAAGGAGAAAAAGAACTGGACTGTTGCTCAGTGCTCCAAAGTCCAGTCAGAATCCAAGGTGTCTGAAGTCCAGTGTGAAGTTTCTGCAGCCTGTGATGGTTTGAGGTGCCATGTCATCTGCAGGACTGTGTTTTATCAAGTCCAAAGTCAACACAGTCATCTACCAGGAGATTTCAGAGCACTTCATGCTTCCATCTGCTGGCAAGCTTTATGAAGATGCCCATTTCTGTTTCCAGCAGCTGCACACAGTGACAAAACTACTACTGACCATCATATTACTGTGCTGGACTGGCCAGGCAACTCATGAGCTATAAGCCACATTGATCAACATTATGACATATATGACTGAATAATTAGTCTATATTATTGCTTTAATATGCTTATTCCACTATTATTACAAAACATTTAGGATAAATAGATTAATAGTATTAATAGGCTAAGCAACAGGCCCGGATCCAGGATTTTGAAAGGGGGGGGGGATTACGGATGGGAGTGTGGTGAGTGTAATGCAGGTTTTTCCCACCTTTCTTTCATTGCCTTCTTTTTTTGTGAAAAGGGTTGGGGGCGTGCACCCCCCATGCCCCCTCCTGGATCCGGGCAAGAGAAAGGTTGATTCCGCCATGCTGGTATGAAGTTCAGTCAGTCAAATGCACGACTGAAAGCAGAAATATGACAATCTGGCTCATCCAGTCCACAGTCACAACTCTGTGTGCCTCCTTTGCTCTGTTTTGATTGTCTGGAAGTCTATAAGCATATAATTTTTACAAAATAAAAGCATTGTATATAAGTAGACATATGAGGAAATGGAAAAAGAGACATATGTTAGAAACATTTTTCCTGACGTGAAGGACATCGTAAAGTCTATTGGTTGTTATATATGGAAGTAGGCAGAAGGACTACAACCGGTTTGCAGGGTTTTTTTTAAATATTGTAGCAGGAAGTTAGATTTGAGCAAAATGAGTCTTCAGAGGAGGAGGATGACAAGCTACATGAGTTGTCATCTGACTTGTCGAGATCACATAACTTTTCTTGAAATTGACAGTCAAAATTTACTCACAGTCCTTTTCATTATAATTTCAACTTTGAGCTACTTAACACTTAACATGCAATCAATCAGGATTCAAGATTTTCTTATATATATATATATATATATATATATATAAAACATTGTATTAATGTGTCCACTCAGATGGACACTTGAGCATTCAAAAACAATTAATATATATTAAAAATACACTTTACATTACAATTACAAACTACAACAAACATTTTAATGTTGCAGGATAAATGTTTAGTAAAGATATAACATGTATTTCTCTGGTTATTGAAAGAAACAACATTTGGTAGTTGAATAATCTCTAAGATTCAGGATGTTCACTGTAGCAAACATATTTGTTATTTACGGTTTATAAAAAATACAGTACATCAATATCTGACCAAATATTACTTTTTGTGTTCAAATTGTTTAACCTGCAAAGGTTTTGACATCTGTCTATGTATATATATATTAAGATTAAGATCAACCAATTTAGCCAATGTGATTTTTCACACAACGGAATTTGACCTCCGCATTTAACCCATTCGTGCAGTGAAACACACACACACACTAGTGAACACATTAGGCTGTGAGAATTTGTGCCCGAAGCGGTGGGCAGCCCTTATCCACCGGCGCCCGGGGAGCAGTTAGGGTGCCTTGCTCAAGGGGATCGAACCAGCGACCTTCTGGTCACAAGACCAGATCCTTACCACTAGGCCATGGCTGCCCCACACACACACACACACACACACACACACACACACACACACACACACACACACACACACACACACACACACACACACACACACACACCCCTACCTCTTGAAAGTAAGACATGCTGATCAAATGTAAATATTAAAATGCAAAAAGAAAACAACATAATTTAGTTTTTGGTAATTATTTTTTGGTGAGAGATATTACTTTTCTCAGAATACGCTTACTTCAATTAGAGCGTGAATTACACTAATTCCCCAAAGGTGACTTTTTATAACCTTTTTTACACTTTTTTTTTTTTTTTTTAACCAGAGATGCCAAGAACTGTGGAGACAAATGTATTTATCTGTAATGCTACTAATATATCAATAACGTCAACATGTCATCTATTGATTGGTTTACGTATCATTTGCAAGTACAAAGAGGAAAAGGTAATGGGACAGACAGCTGTTTGAAAGTTTTACGATCAGTAAAACCAGAATTGCATGAATCAAGAGAAACAATGATATAATGAGATATAGTAATTATCCTCTCGTCTATTAACAGCTTCCCCCAACACACCATTTCAATGGCTGACAACTTTTACCACTAATTAATGTTATTCAGTTTAAATCAGTTTCATTTTCGTTATCAGCTAAAAGTAATTAACTGAAGTGAAAGGTACTGACTGTTTTAATGTAGACAATATAACTGACTTCATGAACATCCTTATGCAGTGTCACAACATGCTATAGCTTGGGTATTGCTGACAGCCTGGGGGTAAACGAAGTTTGGCAATGCATAACCAGATATTATAATACTGTACATACCCTGCCTTCCTTTCAGTTGTCTGCATAACATTAATTTAAAATTCTTTACAATCTTGAGCTTGTTACACTTGTTTTCAGAAAAAACACTGAACAAAATCTGATAACGTATGTTAACTTTACAGTCATCAAAAAATTTGAATATTTTTGTTCATAATTTAATTTAAAAAAGGGAACTATCATTTTAAATTCATGACACATGAAGTTTGAGTAAATGACTATTCAAACAGTATAAATACCGTATATCTCTCGGCCACATTCCTAATATCAAGTCACTCCTGAACCAGAGACAATGTCAGAAGCGTCTTACCTGGACTGAGGAGAAAAAGAACTGGACTATTATTCAGTGCTCCAAAGTCCTCTTTTCAGATGAAAGTCAGTTTTGAATTTCATTTAGAAATCAAGGTTCTAGAGTCTGGAGGAAGAGTGGAGAGACACAGAATCCAAGGTGTCTGAAGTCCAGTGTGAAGTTTCTGCAGTCTGTGATGGTTTGGGCTAAGCTGCAAAAGTGGGCTCTAAAAATGCTGTGATGACAAAAAACCAACATTCACGAACTGGCCACTTAATTAGATACACATATCTTGTATCTTCACTCATGGTCCATTTGCTCCACTAACCGTACAGGTGCACTTTGTAGTTCTACAATTACAGACTGTAGTCAATCTGTTTCTGTTCTTTGTTCACCCTGTTCTTCAATGATCTGGACCACCACTGAGCAGGTGGTTCATTCTCAGTACTGCAGTGACACTGACCTGGTGGTGGTGTGTTAGTGAGTGTTAGTGTGGATCAGATTCAGTAGAGCTGCTGATGTTTTTAAACACCTCAGTGTCACTGCTGTAGTGAAAATAGTGCACCAACCAGTCAGCAGCGATGACGGACACAAACTGTATAGCAACACATGAGCTGTCTCTGGCTTTACATCTACAAGGTGGACCAACAAGTTAGTGAGTAACCATAGTGTTGAAAATCTCCAGCGATTCTGCTGTGCCTGATCCACTTAACACACCACCACCATGTCAGCGGTGAGAAAGATCCACCAGGCCTGTGGGGGTCCTGACTATTGAAGAACAGGTGAAAGGAGGCTAACCAAGTATACAGAGAACAGATGGACTACAGTCTGTAATTATAGAAATACAAAGTGCATCTACATGATTGGTGGAGCTAAAATGGACAAGTGGAGATACAAGCTATGTGTACCTAATAAAATGGTCAGTGAGTGTCTATCACTTATACAGGAACAGTAACAAAACCAACCTGTTAAATTATAAAGAATTAATTGAGGTTGGAATAGGGGTAATATGCAAATTACTTACATCTGTTTTGTATATAAAACTACATGAATATCTATAATTAGTAACAATTTAATTTTAATACTTGACATTTCATAAACACTTGTTTCAACTTCTATTCTCATCATCTGGACTCTCTGGGGTGTTAGGAGTATGAAAAGCTTTGATTCTACAAGCCTATGGTTGATTACCACTGAAGCATTACTTTGAACTTGACTAAAGCAAAAGAAAAATGTGCCATCTAGTGTTGACGAGTGCACTGCAGTCAAAGATAAAGTTAAGCAGATACTGAAGAACAGAAGGACTGTATTCATAAGTATTACATAATTTAGTAACAGTATCTAATCTTATAAGGCACAACATGCAGCATTTATAGATTTTTCAATGAGACTGCATGTGAACATTTGGTAACACTTTATAATAACTTTCATTAATAGCTCATTAACTAATGATTAATAACTGTGAACAAATCATTAGTTCATGAGATTTTCATTAACAAATGATTTACTAATGATTTATCACTTGCAAAATGAATACAATCATTAGTAACTACATGAACTGTCGTTTATAAACATTTGTTCATGTTCAAATCCTCATGAACTAATGATATGTTCACAGTTATTAATCATTAGTTAATGCTTTATTAATGAAAGTTATTATAAAGTGTTACCGAACATTTATATAGACTACAGTGCAAGTTTCCCTACAGAGACCATTTTTGTATTGTACAGTCATCTGTGTACAGCAGAAACATTCGAATATGGTGAAAAAAAAAATTGGTATTTTTTATATTCTTTAACCATAAACGAACATTTCAAGCTTTTTTGTTTAATGTTGATCAGTGTGGCTTATAGATAATGAGTTGTCTGGCCAAACAAGCACAGTAATGTTATGGTCAGTAGTAGTTTTGGCAGTGTGAGCAGCTTCTGGAGTAAGAATTAGTCATCTCCATAAAGTTTATAAGAGAATGGAAGCATGAAGTGCTATAAAATCTGATGGTAGACGTCTGTGTTGATGACATAGAAATTCTAAGCATCACAGACTGCAGCAACTTCACACTGGACTTCAGACACCTTGGATTTTGTGTCTCTCCACTTTTCATCCAGACTCTAGGAACTTGATTTCTAAATGAAATGCAAACTTGACTTTCATCTGAAAAGAGGACTTTAGAGCACTGAGTAACAGTCCAGTTCTTTGTCTCTTTAGTCCAGGTAAGACACTTCTGATGTTGTCTCTGGTTCAGGACTGTTGATATTAGGAATGTGGTAGCTGTAGCTGAGAGATACACAGTATTTATACTGTTTAATAGTCATTTACTCAAACTCACAATGAAAAATGAGATAATGGATTAAAATGTCACTTTTCGTGTAATGAATATAAAAATATGATCATTTACCTTCTGATGTAAGACTGTGCATTGCAAGGTAAATAAGAAAACAGAACACACAAGTTCAGTTGACTCACTGATGTCCAAATGTTGGCAGTGTTGAATTTACTTTCAATAAGGAAGGTGTAGATCAATTTACAGCATTTGTTCATGTGGATGACTAGGCTATAAAATAAATAACAGCAACACATAAAATGACTCCTAGCATTATCAGACTTACAGGGAACTGAGAAAATAATGAAAATAACATTAAAGGGGTTATATGCTCCCCTACAAAAAAATGTTAAAAAAGTAATAACCACAAGTTTCTTAATGACAATATGAGAAATTCAAAGGAAGCACCAAACCTACAGCGCCTACTCCCAAATTTTTATCACTGTAGAGCTGAGCTATTCTAAAGGCAAGAGTCACTTCAACTCGGGTGACTATCGTTTTCAGGATTTTATCTAGTCGCCATATTTGTAATAATTCTCTGGAAAATATATCACAATTATTACTTTACTATTAATATCAGCTTTACATACAAACAATAACACTTCTGGTTCAGTTACTCCAATAATACTAATCACTCGATCGGAAAAAAATAATATAAGAAATAAACAATATAAGAATTTTTCTATCAACACAAAGAATCTCAGACAGTGGTTCTGGGGCAATAGGTTTACATAAGAGTACACATACACTACTCAATGACCTTTTCATACCTTGTATCTACCATCATTGCCCATTTTATCAACTGCACTGACCATATAGGTGCACTTTGCAGCTCTACAATTACAGACTGTAGTTCATCTGTTTCTCTGTGTACTGTGTTGCCCCTGTTTTTCAATGTTCAGGACCACCACAGTGCAGGCGGCTCATTCTCAGCACTGCAGTGACACTGAAATGGTGGTGGTGTTATTATGTATGCTGGTATGAGTGGATCAGACCCAGCAGAGATACTGCTATTTTTAAACAGCAGTGAAAATAGTGCACCAACCAGCTAACAGTGTCCTGTGAGCACCAGTGAAAAACTAGAGGACCAACACAAACTGTGCAGCAACAGATGAGCTACTGTCTCTTACTTTACATCTACAAGGTGGACCAACAAGGTAGGTGTGTCTAATGTTGTGAGCAGTGAGTGGACACAGTGTTTAAAATCTCCAGCAGCTCTACTGTGTCTGATCCACTCAACACACCACCACCACATCAGCATCACTGAGAATGATCCACCACCCAAATAATCCCTGATCTGCTGTGGTCCCGACAATGAGCGTAGATACAAAGTATGTGCCTAATAAAGTGGCCAGGAAGTGTATATAAATACTTAATAAACTTATTATAATCTAGAGGCTCTATTCAGTAAAATTCTCCATCTGAATGGAGGTTGCATCCCTTTCTCAGTCCAATCATATCTGACAAGGCTTTACATCATTAATCTGTCCTCAGTAAAAGCCCAATTCTCTAATCAAGAGAGTGAGCCATCGCAACCTTTTCCTCCTCACTGTTAACACTTGAGAGGTTCACATTTATTTGAGTAAACATTTCAAAGCTCTTACGCAAACGTGTAGACATCTGAATGCTAAAAATTTGAGAACGACCATAGACATTCAATTCTACGGCCAGTTATTCTTGACAAACTGTGTCAAACAGTTAAATACTACTAAAAACAGACCTAACCAATATCAGGCCTCGTTAATTAAACTCTTTTACAACCATTAACGATGGTTACCTGGTGCACTTGTCTCACAGCCATACGTCAAGCGAGACATCCTTTTAGAGCTTTAAAATAAACTTATTGCTATGGTTGCAAATTCATGGACAAAGGCTTAAACATGGCTCAAGGCTTTGTGGAACACATTACCTTACAAAAACATGTGCTTTTTCAGTTTATCCAGATGAAAGAGACTGGTGAGATCAGTCTGCTGTTCATGTGAAGTCTTAAGTGGACAGTTTTTACTCTTCCAAAATGGCATGTCTCCTGAGAAAATCCTGAGATAAACAAACCCTTCTTCTCAGCTACGTTCAACAGAACATGGGTATTCACAGAAAAGAGAGAGAGGAGGTCTGTTCTGTGCCATGTCTGCCAGAGGAGGTGTATACTGTACTCAAGTCAGTGGGATAAAGCCCACGTCAGGAGCGTCACTGAGAATGAGAGGGCTATGGCTGAGCGAGTATGGTGTACTAGGCAGTTGGAAGATGGCTTTATGGGAGTGGGAGGTGGTCCTTTTGCTCCCTCTCTGAGAGTAAGCCTTGTCCGTGGGGCGGCGAGCTTGTCGTCCCGAGCAGCCAGTAGGTGGTGGCCCACTAGATGCTGACAGAGTGCTGGAGACAGTACTAAGAAGACTCTCCTGGGTCACTGGGGCAGTTTTAGGTGTAGTTGGGGTGCAGGTGCTTTGGATCAGTGAGGAGTGAGCAACTGACTCCAGAAGCTCCTTAGTGCTCTGTGTGCACTGTACACAATGAAGGAAAGAGGGAAGGCAGAAACACATGCTTGGGTTAAAGGAGAACAGTGAACGGAGATTTCTGCCTCTGCGGGAGTTTGCAAGTATGCATAAGTATGTGACGTATGGTTAAGAAAGCACAACAAAACATGCACTGAAATCTGGAGAAGACAATATGGTAAGGGTGAGGTAGCACATTTTATCATCTGGTTAGCTTGAGAGCAGAGAGAATGACACAAGCACACAGTCTCTTGAACTACGAATGAGGTTAATGGTGCCCTCAGAGTCATAAGGGGTGAAAAGGCCGGTTTACATTTGGAAAGGCATCTGGCACATAGGTACACGTGTATAAACGCTATACAATGGTGAGCTTGAAGCCGTGAAACCCAAGAGTGGCTGAAAATGAAGTGGAAACAGAATGAATTTTGTATGTACTTCTCAGAAAACTGTTGTGAAACAGGACATGCCTATAACAGTATCATAGGAAGTAAAATAATGGGCTAGACAAAGCAGAAGATATGGGGAAATCAGGCACGTAAACACTGCAAAAGCCTTCTTGAATTTTAAGCGTAAACATGAAATACAAATGTTCTTAGCCGATTCATACAAAAAATTATACGCACAAAACAAAAAATTAAGGCTGGAGAATCAGAGGGTTAGTCACATAGCTAATGTGTAGAAGAGAAGCTGCAACAAAGAAGTTTAAACGTGGAAAGTGGTGGTTAAGTCATGAGAAAAGCACAAGGTGGCGGCGCTGTTGCATGCAAAACGCCCATTAACACACTCTTACCATCCAAACTTCAGCACCTGCCAGAGCCATCAGGCAGTGCAAGAAACAGCAAAATCCTGACAGTTCTCCTCCTGTTAAAATCAGCTCATTATTTTAAGTCATACACTGCACTGTTTAAAGCTCTAATCACGATTTCCTGCAACTGGCAGGCACGTTTTACACGGCATCGAATACAATAACTGCAAAGACGAGAATTTTGAAATAAACCATTCTTACCTGGATACATTTCATATGGAAGAAAAAAAATAATTTGTTTGCTTATTGGTGCAATGACATTTACATTAGATATCAGGAAATAAAACTCCTAGAACTGAACAATGTCATTTTCACAACAAATGGATTGAGAAATCCTAACAATAACACAGACAAATCACACCAAATACCTCTTGTTTTAGTGTTCAGGAAGCTGGTGATTACATTTACATTTCAAAAGTAAGAAACACTGAAGGTTAGACCTTTTCTCTTCTACACACGAAAAATTGTTTTAGAATAGCACTGTAATGATTTATACAGCCTCATATACAGGGGTTAGACAATGAAAGTGAAACACTGTCATGTTAGTGTGGGAGGTTTCATGGCTAAATTGGACCAGTCTGGTGGCCAATCTTCATTAATGTCACATTGCACCAGTAAGAGCAGAGTGTGAAGGTTCAGTTAGCAGGTAAGAGCACAGTTATATAGTATATTACAATGCACACAACATTATGGTGACATACCAGAGTTCAAAAGAGGACACATTGTTGGTGCACGTCTTGCTGGCACATCTGTGACCAAGACAGCAAGTCTTTGTGTCTAAATATTATTGAGCCACTTTGGGGTGTTTTGGAGGAGCGAGTCAGGAAACGGTTTCCTCCACCACCATAGTGACCCGACCACTATCCTGCAAGAAGAATGGCTTAAAATCCCTCTGACCACTGTGCAGGACTTGTATATGTCATTCCCAAGACGAACTGACGCTGTATTGGACGCAAAAGGAGGCCCAACACCTACTAATCAATTATTGTGGTCTAAAACCAGGTGTTTCAGTTTCATTGTCTAACCCTGTACATCTATCTAAGGCTGATCCAAGATCAACTTTATTATCTTATGCAAGACAAAAAAAATCAATATGCCTATTTTGATGACCTTGTCACACATGACCCTTGAAATCCAATTTTTTCTAAATGTTTCGGTTATCCAGGTTTATCCAGGTTTGAAGAGCAGTGGGAAAAGAGCAGATGGCATTCTTACCATGCTGATGTCATTCTTGGCCAAGAAAGGATGGAGATCAGTTTCAGAGGTGACGGTTTGAGGGATCACATCTGGAGGTAAAAAGCCTCTCCTGTCAATCAAACTGAAAGATAACAAATGAAAGTGAAGTCAATATTTGAGAGCAAATTAATGTTTATTGATACAACCAGTGACTTACATAATCCTAGAAAATACTACAGAGAGAGCAATCAATCAGTGTTGAGACTGCTATTCATGTACTCTTACATGCCAATGAACCAAAACATTATGACCAATATGATAATAGGCATTTACTTTACAAAACTTCTGAAGGCATGTAGCACCAATATTTTAGCAGGAGATCCGGCATAGAGCTGGCACAGATCAGTTCTAATACATTCCAGAGATGCTTAATCAGATTAAGAATGTGACAATAAAGGACACTGTTGGTATGTATGCAAGACTGCTAACTAGGGCAATCGTTTAAGTTGTTTTCCATGCTCTGATCACTAAAAATGTTTAAATCTTACTTTAGTCATATGTGAGTGGTCATAATGTACAACTAAACCTTAAATATTTCACAACTCCTATACATTCTTGTGTGTTTCTAGTATGCTTCATTAGACTACTGACCTAGGAGGCATTGGTCCACATAGCACCACACAGCAGTTAGTGAAGATGCTGTTGTAGCTGTAAGGGTTCCCTGAATCTTCTGTTCCTCTTTTACTTGACCAAGAGCCTTTAATCTGAAAAAGAACAAAAAAAAGTGTTGTCAGTGAAATTTTTAATGATAATGTTGCTTAAGTTAATGACCTATAATTATTTAATAGTTATCCGTGTATGATGTGTGATTTAAACAACACATTTTTTATAGCCTGTACTGAAGAACACAATGACTGTATGTTAGTACTTACATCTTCATTAGTTGTGAGATTGGAGGCTACCAAGTATGTATGGAAGCCAGAGAGGCCCAGAATAGACCAGATGGAGAAAAAACAAACAACCAACTCCACAACATTGCCAGAGCAGTTAAGGTTTAATACAGACAATAATACAGACAACCTGTGATGCTCCTAACAAATGCTACATGATGTAAGCAAATTTGCCACATTAAGCAAAAAAGGCTTGAAATGTCACTTTACATGTAATGAATCTAATATACATGAGTTTACCTTATTGAATTACAGTTGATTGTGAATATAAAGTGCTCTATTTTGAACTGAACTAAAATTACTATTTTGATGTATTACTGTATAACAGAGCACCAACATAAACAAGACAGGTTGCTAGAATAATGCTGCTGCAGCCTGCTCAAAACTATCCTTGAGCCCAAGATTTAATGCTCCTCTGCTAAAACTATATGAACCAAGAAGATACTTTACACTGCTGACTACAACCACACAAACACACAAGCCATATTGATTGGTCAGTGACATTAATTTGTTTTCTTTCAGGAGGTTTAACATCTGCTTGTCTGTCCATCTATAGCAGCAGGATCTAAATGTGATCAAACGTGTACAGCTCAAAGGAATGATTTAGCCCATTAGAAATGTATGGGATCAAGAGTAAGATAAAAAGAAGTAGCAGACTGCAGTCTGGCAAACAGACAGACAAGCTCTTTCAGCGTAGTCATAGAGTGAATATATGGGACATGAGTTGATCACCAATGACAGCAAATATGGACAGGAAGGATATCTTGCTGGGCTCTCCTGTAAGGCTTGAATGAATCCTCTCCCACTCTGTGATCCTGCAGGTGATGAAATGATTATTCAGCAAGCAAACAATGTATCTCTAATGAAACAAAACCAAACAAGTCACAATTGCAGACCAACGAATGGAAAAAAAACGTATTTAGGAATATTAGCATGTGTTAAGATTTGTGGGCAAACACTGTTTTCATCTCCCCAAAAAATTCACAAAAAATCATCATATTCTCATACTTTACTAGTGCATCTCAAAAAATTAGGATATCAGGAAAAAGTTCAAGGTTGTTCATAAATTAATTAAAAAAATTAAATGTAAAGTGATATTTCTAGTCTTTTTTTTTGTTTTAATGTTGATCAGTTTGGCTTAAAACTCATGAAAAACAGAAACTCAAAATATCAAATTTGCATCAAATTTTATTTGGAGTAAATTACTATTCAAACAGTATCAATAATAAACAAGGATTGAAATCTGTTACTGTACATGTAATGAATAAAATAAATGACACTTTTTAAATTAAATTAACAACAAAAAATGGGTTCGTTTCACAACATTGTCTGAACATGCACTAGTACTCTCTGTAAACATTTGTCCAGTTCTTGATGTCAGAGTGAAAGACAGAGCACCACCACGGTTACTCTACAATCTGGACAGATTAAGAGGCTCTAGAACAAATATTCCAGACTACATTTTAAGATTAAAATTTAGAATTTGTTCAGCAAAACTACAATCACCATAGTTTAGATGGTTTATATTTTAGGCTCTATTCAGATTAGATTAAATGTACATTGAGGTTCTGGGGTAATTTCTTCTACAGATTACATCCAGATCCATAACAACGTCTGCATTTTTCTCAGAGCTAAACAGGTGGTTGTAAAATAAATATTTTTGGCCATATTTAGTCTCCTAGCGATCCACCAAAAACCTTTACTAATCAAAAACCAACACATATTGCTGCCTTTAAAGAGTCACTCAATAATCTACTTGGTCTGGATGGACTTAGTCTACTTGATGTCCAGACACTACCTGGTAGATCAGTATGTGGAGGAAAAAGAAATTTAAATGGATGGTAAAAGGTAGGCTTATTAAAAAATAGATTATAATCACAGCTACAAGTCACTGTATCACTGTAAGCTCCTATTGTACAGAAACTGATAATACAATAGACACAACTCTTGAGGAGAATAAATAAATAAATAAATAAATAAATAAATAAATAAATAATATGTGACACAGACAACCAGGTTCTTAAGAAATGCAATCCCCCCCCAAAAAAACTCACTCCTACAGTCAAATTAAAGCAGGAGGTTCATCACTATGGAGACACTGCAGACACCAGATTATAAATAGCTTTTGATATCAGTCACAGGTTTAATTTACTCTCCTTTACAATCACCAAATCTGTAAACAGAAGCAAGAAAAGTGCAACAGCATGATGGCTGGGAATGACTTACGTAAGGTGAGATGTGTGATCACACAGCCAAAGATGAAGGAAGTGAGAAATGACAATGAGACTATGAAAGTGTAGAAAAAGCGATAGTTGCGTTTTCCGACACAATTCCCCACCCAAGGGCAGTGATGGTCAAAACGCTCTGTATGGGGAAGAAATATGCAGAAGTTATTGCATTACAATTTGTGTCACAAATCTTCTAAATAGTAATTAAAGCTTCTTCTTTCAAATACCAAAACATGCAAAGCATAACAGCTTAAAATCAAGAGGACTAAAACATAATAAGGTCTTACCTACACAGTTGTCACAAAGACTACAATGAGAAGTACGGGGTGGACGGAACATCTTGCAAGTGAAACAATATTTAAGTTTGACCACTTGCCCATTTATAAGAATCTCCTTTGTCCGTGGTGGGGGGCGGTATGTGCCTGACCCAGAATTATCTACAAATATGAAGTACACTATGTAAAAACACGCAAGTAAACTCAACATTTGAACAGTCAAAATATATCTTATGCTAGTTTTTTTTTTTTTTACTTTTTATTGCACTTACCAATTTGTCGTTCTATGTCAGCAGCCTCTTCTGGCAAAGCCCTTGGCAGGATACCTGGGTCTGTAAAACTGGTCTGAAGAAGGGTAATGACCACAAACAAAAACAGGACTCCAGCAATCACTGGGATGCAGACAGTGAGGTGAGCCACCAGAAAGGGGCAACTGAAAAAGATGTTAAAATGGCACTCTGTTTTAGGTGGCAAATGTGTCAACATCATGATACTCACAATTTTTTTATGTACCTACTCTTGCAATATCTAACTTCAGTCAGACAGACAGGCAGAAAGAAATAGAGAGGTGAATGAAAGAATGAAAAAGAGAGGGCAAGACGAATAAGCGAGAGAGACAAATGAAAGGTAGAGAAAGTGAAGAAAGGAGAGTGAGAGGAGGGATTGAAATAGAAATAGGATGAGAGAGTGATAGAATGAAAGAGGGGAGAGAAAGGACAGACAAAACAAGAGATAATATAAGACAGAAAAACAAAAAAGAGAGAAAGACAGAGAGAGCACACAGACACATTTTTATTGATCCTGAAGGAAATTGCAGCATTACAGTAACAAAACATACATGTAATAGGTAGAAATAAGAATAGACATAAGTTACAGTAGAATATAACAGGACAGGAATAAAAGTAAAAGCAAATATCTATATCTATATCTATATATATATATATAATAAATAAATATATAATAATAATAATAATAATACTATTATATATATATATATATATATATATATATATATATATACATACACATACACATATATACATACACATACACATATATACATACACATACACATATATACATACACATACACACACACATACATACACACACACATACAAAGCTTATTTGTATTAGAAAGTAATGAACATTGGAGTATAGAACTGATTGACAAATTTTAGTATTAATGATTCAATACTTTTCCATTCTTGGTGCAACTCTGGCTTTACTCATATGTACTCACTGGTCACTTCATTAGAAACACATCACTTGTATCTCCACTCAATGTCCAGTTTAGCTCCACTGACCATATAGGTGCACTTTTTAGTTCTAAAATTACAAACTATAGCCTGTCTGTTTCTGCATCCTGTTCTTCAATGGTCAGAATGCCCACAGGACCACCACAGAGTGGTGTGGTCAGTGTCAGTACGTATTGTCCTGGTACATGTGGATCAAACACAGCAGAGCTGCTGGAGATTTTAAACACTATGTCCACTCACTGTCCATTAGACAGTCTATTAGGCACACCTACCATGTTGGTCCACCTTGTAGATATAAGGTCAGCAACAGTAGCTCGCAAGTTTGTGTCGGTCATTATCTAGTCCTTTACTCAAGTCCGAAGAAGCTGCTGGCTGTAAAGTTTTGGCTTTCACTCCAGTAGTGACACTGAGATTTTTAAAAACAGCTCTGCTGTGCCTGATCCAACATAACACACACTAACACACCACCACGTTAGTGTCACTGACCACTGAAGAACAAGGTGAAATGAGGCTAACAGAATATAAACAGAAACAGATTAACTAAACTGTGACTTAAAAGTGTTAAAAATAAAATACTCACTCAAATATGAAGAATAAGCCACTGGTGAAGAGAATAAGGCCAAGGGTCAGAGGCAGCACACCGCATTGCCGGGCAACAATGATCCGTCCATCACAGTAGAAACGATTTCTGCCTGGAAAAATTTCCCATTTTCTCCTCAGACGATGGGAAGGGGTTTTACTCGCACAAGGTAGAGTGGAGCTCGGGGTGGAGGCTGGAGTGACCAGTGCTTGAGGGTCAATTTGTTGATAGTCACAGTTTTTCATTGTAGGTCTGAAAAGTATAATCAGACAGATAACTGAGCTCAATTATCAAGTTAACATGATTAAACAACACAGTGTTGAGTTTACAGATAAAGCCTTGCCTCAGTACTATGTTATTGCTCAGTTTCTACATGATAACATTATAACATGTTATGTTAATGCTGTTTCTGCCGAACACACGTGTATTAGCCTAATCACAACATTATAACATGTGTATTAGCCTAAACACAAAATTAAAAACAAAAACATTATAACATGTATTAGAAAAACGACAACATTAACATTACCACCAATGCGTTAGCTAAAACACATTACCAACATTATAACCTGCGTGCTAGCCTAAACACATTACTAACATTATAACCTGTTAGTCAAAACACAACATTAACAACATTAAGCTAGCTGCTGTAAATCACAATAAAATCAAATATTTTACCATGTATGTCTAAAAAATTTGACAAATGTATTCATAAACACACAGAGTGATGTTATTGCATTTATCCAGATTAAAAACAGGACTAATGAGAAGCTAGGCTAGGCTAACGACAATAACATTAGCTAGTAAACAATACCAAAAAGTCCATTAAAACTTGAAGACAGCGCACATGTGTAACCCTACAGCTACATTAAGATTTTAACATTTGAAAACAGCTGCTACAGTCAGGGCTTGCTGTTTATGGATGAAATTAGTTCACTAACTTAGCTTAGCTCCGTGTCCGTCTTGATTTCACTTCTCATGGACCCCGAGCAGCTCAGTGTCTGCCTGAATAAAAATACAATACACTCGTTGAGGAAGTAAGCAACTGATATCCAGAAGTATGTAACATGAGTTTTCGTCATTCCGTCATATAATACAAACGTTTCTGCTGGTGTTTAAGCGTACAGTCATACGGATCTACCAGCAGTGGAAAAAAGTTGTCCATGGACAATTTGTACACAATAGCATACAAGAGGTCTTCACCCTCATGTGCAGTTGGCCACAGTTCTGAGGAAAATTCCCTGTAGACTGGGATTTTTTCCACTGCTGGTAGACCAGCAGGAATACTTTGTACTGAGAGCCACTGGGAGAACAAATATCTAATTCCTTGTTTGTATAAACATACTTTGCCAATAAAGCCTGATTCTGATCCAGACTCTAAACCAAGACAACCCAATTAAACATACACAAAAAGCAATAACCTTTTACTTTATTTGTTGAACAAAATGACCATCATTCAGTTTTTGTTGGAAACAGTATTTGAACCTTGAACGCCCCTGTACGTGAACGTAGGTCTTCCGCATCAAAGTCTGATCTTCACATCATGGATGTATGGAAGTGTGCATGCCCCAATCAACACAAATTCCCGAAGACTTCAGAAAAAAAAACTTAAAAGTTACAGATCATTTCTAAAACGTTTTGTCTCCACCAAACAACAGAGAAGCAGACATACATCATAACAGGATATGAAAAAAGTTCATTGTATTCATAAAATGACATTTCAAGCCTTTTTTTTTTGTTTTAATGTTGATCAGTATGGCTTGTAGCTCATGAATTGGCTGGCCAGCCCAGCACAGTAATATCATGATCAGTAGTAGTTTTGACACTGTGGGCAGCTGCTGGAAAAGGACATTGACGTCTTCATAAAGCTTTACAGATGGAAGTATGAAGTGTTCTAAAATCTCCTGGTAGATGGCTGTTGACTGTGGACTTCTGAACACAGTGGATCAACACCAGCAGACGACATAGCACCTCAAACCATCACAAACAGAAACATCACACTGGACTTCAGACACTTTGGATTCTGTGTCTCTCCACTCTTTCTCCAGACTCTAGATCCTTGATTTCCAAATTAAATGCAAAACTGACTTTCATCTAAAACGAGGACTTTGGACCACTTCACTTGATATTAGGAATGTGGCAGTTGTAGCAAATGAGACATCTCTGGGTATGATTATACCACAAAATGGGTATGATTTCAAGTAGCCAAAGCAATAATAACATAAGGATGACTGCAGCTTGTATTGTATGAGGGAACTCTTCATAAGCATCTACACAACATTTAAGAAACAGTAAAATGCAAAAACACTAGAGATGCTGCTTTTTTTGTTCCTGTATATTAAGTCCATGGTAGGAAGTTGCAGTGCAGAGCCAGTCCTATTAGCCAGTATGAGATGAAGTATCCCAGGATGCAGCGGGTGGAAAAAGAGCAAATCCTCCAGCGTATCAACAGCTTTGTGACAGGGTTGCTCATGAATGTTAAGAAGTCTTGATTGAAGTTGTCCAGATGTTGGTCATGATCAAAGATTTTATTTTCTTGTAATAATGGTTCGTAAGAGAGAAGAAATTGGGCGCTGATCCAGTAGACCACAGGTGAAGAAGAGGCTAAAAAACGGGTCAGCACCTAGTGAAAAAATGTACAATTAATTATGTCACAATCACATGAGAAATGTTTTGTTTGACGACATTTTACCAAGTATGTAGATGATATACAGGAGTGACCTGTGTGCTCCTTACAGATCTGATTTAACAACTGTAAATACACCAATAATACAACAGACAAGTGTTTAGGATAATTAGGAGAATAGTATAAGTGTATATGTTGATATAGCAGTAAGTGTGATCATATGATCCAGTTTAGTAAAAATACAACCCCCAGAAATTCACTCCTGTAGTCACTTCATTCCTGAGGAGACATTACAGTCGTAGTAGAGTTAATGACAGGAACCTGGCATCTAAGACTATTACATTAAATGGTTAAAAAATGTTTTACATGATACTGTTTATGAGAAACATACCTGGACATGCATGCAGAATGTGCCGAAAATAAGTAAGATGGAGCAGTGAGCAATATACACGAACACCTTTGAGCTGTAGAAGTCTGCTGGTGGTTTTCCTTCTTTTCCTTTCATTCCGCTCTTTTCAAGACCAAGACGTAAACAAAAATGTGGATGAGCCCTTACATACAAATATAAGGCTTGGACAGCAAGTGTAGCAATGGGTAACGCCAGGAGGAAGTTGGGTATCTGCTTTAATTGGAAATAGCGGAGAAATCCTACATCCCAATAAACTTCCTGAATGTAGGAGTAGAGCACTGGAATGGGCTTCATGCACCAGCTCGGTTTGGGAGCTGCTGCATCGGGCACTTTGTATCCTTTCTCCACAGCTAATCTAAGAAGCTCAGGAGAAATCTGGTCCTGAGTCACAGATGGTGTGCAGAATGTGTAGTAGCCATACAACTGGAAGAGACCAAATGGTAGCACAATGACTGAAATGTAGAGTAGTGATGTAAATAAAAATCGAAGAGCTATCGAAGTGTAGTGACAATGCCATGTACTTCCTTTGCTCAGGATTCGGGCCTGGGCAAGGCACCTCTGCAGTGGAAGGTATAACAAGAATCCAGCATTAGTAAGTCCATTAGCACGTGCGCCAGTAGCCAAACCTAAAAGTAGACATGACCTAAGTGTAAAGCCCCTCTCCAGTAACCACAGTCCTCCAAATGTGAGAGCTGCAAACAGGGTTTCTGAATATCCTGCTAACATAAAAACATTGGCTGGTGTGAGGCAGTATATAAGGCCTGAGGTGAGGGCGAGCTTTCGGTTCTGTAGAACTACACGGCTCAGTCCATAAAGTGCCACTGCACTCAGCACAAACACAGTACTGTTTACTATGGCCACTGCTACAAGTAATCGTCCACGGACTGTGAGAAGTGGGCTCACAGGCCATAGTAAGGCCGCTTCCACTGAGCGCAGGAGCAGCGGAAATAGTGGAAAGAAAGCAAAGTTGTGTTCATACAAGTAGCCACGCTCTGCAATGAAGAGAAAATGTTCTGCATCCCAGCGGCCCAGGCCACCAAGCAGTGCCTCAACACTACCGTCCAGCAATCTTGGTGTCTCTGCCCGGGGTGGTTTAAAGGCATCTGCGACATGATCAGGAATTACTGTATTTAGCACAGCCTAGATGGGAGACAGAACAGAAGAAGAAAAAAAACAGTTCACTTGCTTTGAATGTACATTATTAACATCCTAAAGTGTGTGGACGCCCCTTATAGTGAATGTATTCAGCTACAAATGCACGCACAGCTTGTCTTGTTCCTGTAGAGAAGCCAATAGGACTAAATGTGAAACTACTGGCACAATGCCTAATGCCAGGTGTGGGATAGAGGGGTATAAAGCCCCCCAGCATTGAGCTGTGGAGCAGTGAATCTGTGCTCTCTATTCATTACAATATTTTGGGTTGAATTTGGGAGTCACCCTTGTGGCTGAACGCAATCAAATCCTCATATCAGTGCTCCATTATCTAGTAGAAAGCCTTCCTTGGACAGTAGAGACAAAAAAAAACGATTTTTATATATATCTTTCATTTCAGAAGAAACAATGAATGAGCATGTGTCCCAATACTTGTGTACATATAGTGTGGCTCAGGTTCTAACTTATATAATCCATGCATTATCAATTTTGACCACAAGGTGGCAGAACAATACACAAAAATGCATGTTAAGAAGGGAGTGCAAAAACACATTTAAATCTTAACATCCTTCAATTTTTCTTTCATTTACAAATGTTTACCTGCCTAAATCTGCAAGTGTACAATGAATAAAATATGTATTTCTTATTCTATAACAGCGGTGCTCAGTTCTGGTCCTGGGAAATTCCAAACCAGCACACATGGCTCTAATATTCAGAGACCCCTAAGGTCTTTAATACCTGGATCAGCTGGTTCAGATGAAATGTGGAACTAAACTCTGCAGGGTGGTAGATCTCCAAGACCAAGACTGGGCACCACACTATGTTCCTGGTGTCATTTCATTGACACTTTCCACTCCATTGTTATTCCCAACTATTAATAATGGGAAAACAGCTGCCATTAAGTACAGTTTCTACTCAGATCCATAAGAACTGAACATGGTATTAAATGTTATTAAAGAGGGTTAATCCTGCTGTTCTTGGAATAACTGTCCAGACTTTCTACTAGATTGTGAAGAATTGCAGTGAGGATTTATTTGCATTCAAAAAGAGCAGTTAGTGAGATATAAACTACCTCTATATAGATACTGTATATGTGTAAGAATTATTTTATGAAGAGCCTAAGAAACTAGCAGAAAGTAGTAGGAAAAAGATAATTTAGAGTTTTTTTCTACTTGAAACATGAAGGTTGTCTTAGGGATCAAAAATGACCAACAAGGGGGTTAATGTGTCTATGAAGTGACGTTAAAAGGTGAGTTAAAAGTTAACTGTCCTTCAGTCTGTAGTTTGTCTCAAATCAGCTCCTACCTGTAAAATAAGAGACAGAACTCGTGTAAAAGCAGCAAATCTCGTAATTATCCGTATGTCCAGTTCAGAATTATGGCCTAAACTCCGCATAGCTGAACAGTCATGTATAAAAGAGGCTTTACCGAGTCTAAAACCTCATTTAAAAATTAAAACATTCATATTTAACACAGCGGACAATTGCAGTGCGTTTACTTCCGGTGCGATTGCTTCAAAGTAAAAGTCTGTACCCTGCTTGTACTTCAAACGCCAAATAATGTATATGAAGAAATATACGTGTTTAGCTTAACAAACCATAAATATTTAAACACATACGCAGTGAAATCAGAATATTATGACCATCTCAACTGTTTATATAGGTGCACATTGTAGGTCTACAATTACAGACTGTAGTCCATCTGTTTGTCAATGGTCAAGACCCAACAGAGCAGGTATTATTTGTAGTGGATCATTCTCAGTGATACTGACGTGGTGGTGGTGTGTTAGTGTATGTTGACTGGATCAAACACAGCAGAGCTGCTGAAGATTTTAAACACTGTCCAAGTGAGACAGTAGCTCATCTGTTGCTACAGTTTGTGTTGATCCTCTAGTCCTTCTTCGGTGCTCGCAGGACACTGTTGATGCACTGTTTTCACTTCAGCAATGATATCAGTAGCTCATGTGAGCACAACACACTTACCCATCATCGCGTCAGTGTCACTGCAGTGCTGAGCACGATGTTAAAATGGGACAATGAGTACAGCAACACAGGTGTTTTGATGCTGACAGATTGGTGTGCTTGAGCAGAGGGAGATGGAAGTTAAAATACTTCCCGTTTATGGTTATTTGCTGCAAATACTTTATTTCAGGAAATTAAGTTTTAGAAGCTTTCAAAATTGTTGCTAGAATCAACATTTTTGCATCCGCCAATATCTAACAGTAAACCTTTGCTTAATGAACGCTAAACGTTCAAGAGGCTGCAGACTGAAAGGTTGCTGGATCCAACCCCAACCCCCAGATGCTCCCCCAGCACGTGTGTGTGTATTTATTTCTGCATTTGTTAAAATCGGTGAGGAATTTCTCTACAACCATCAACAAAAGTACCTGTTTGTCTTCATCAGCATGAGTTTTGTCTCCTAGAAAATCACAGGGCAGATTGAAAAGGCAGAACTGTGGGCATAGTAGAATTATCCTATTGAGATTGGGACCCATCTGTCCCCATCAGACCCAGTCATTTAATTACAATCCCTCATCACCAGACACAATACAGAATAGAGATTAATACTATAGCAATACACTATATGGACAAACGTATTTGATGGAGGTGAGAACACAGACCAATCCTCCTCTTGCCCACAACTGGCATCAGCATCCTTTGCCCATGATGAGTTGTACACTGCTACAACGGACTGGTGTTCCGACCTATATGTACAGTAAACCCTGTCACGTGGCACCTGTAATGTCCTTGACCAAACCAGGAATGGCAACAATGCTCTGATATAGCCATGCGGCTGGAAGTTAAAAGCGCATACAACGCTTTATATAGTGAACATAAAAATAATTTTGTGATGCTTTTCAATACAGATGCATGTTTGTTTATAGGACAAACCATCCAGCCACAATCTAGTCATAATTTAAATAACTTGTCTTTTAGATTTAGGCCTAGTCCACACGTAGCCGGGTATTTCTAAAAACGAATATCTCCCCTACATCGTTTTCAAAAATAATAATATACACACGAGATCGTTTTAAGAAAAGTTTTCATCCACATGAATCCGCATAAATACGCCGTAGAGTGTTGTCATAAAGACGCCAAGCACATAGATGGCAGTGTAACACAAAGCTAACGCCCATGTCAGCCAATCAGAATCCTTCAAAACAGAAAAGTAAGTAACAAAAAACTTCTCCTTTGCTCCTGCGCGTATTGGAGAAGCTGAACTTGTAAAAACAAACACGCAAAGTGTGTTTGAATTAACATAAAAATGAAAAATTATTTGCTGGCGTTCATCCTTCCACAGCAAGGCAGTCAATTACAGTGGTCGCGCATATGACGTCACAGCATCATTTGTCGCAGATTGTGATGTTCTGGACTATAAAACGCCGTTTTCACACGTACACGCAGTTTTCCAAAATCTCCACTTTGCCCGGAGTTTTTATAATCATTCGTTTTTGGTGGTGTAAAACTGCGTTTGCATGTGGACGAAAGGCCCAAACGCATAAAAATATATGCGTTTAATGAAATATCCGGCTACGTGTGGACAAGGCCTTAATAATAACCCAGAGTTCGACATCGTCCATGAGCACGCACTCAAATAAATAAAACGTCAAAACATCTTACGAAGATTTAATGTACATTTATTCTTACCACATGGAACATATAGTATAAAGATTTCATACTGAATAAATGATATTCATTGAGCCAAAAAGGGGAAAAGGAGGAATTTACATTAAGTTTTAGCTACATAGTCTGAAATACAAATATGCAGAATTCATATCACTGGAGAAAAAAAATATCTCAACTGTGTTTCTTCATCTAAAGTTTTGTCATTGTACCAGGAGATGAAATTAAAATATTTCATTTGTGTCTGCTGTACTATGGAGGAACTGTGGGGAGGCCAATAGGTGCTTCCTTGTATATACCTAAGGATTTTATGTAATGAACCCAACTCGAGTGTCCTCTTTCATTCTTCATAGATAAAAAGTGTGAAGCGTAAGAGTGAAAGACAGAGGGCGAGAAAGAGAGAGAGAGAAAAAAAAAGTGTAATGTACAACATCTTATATACATCACAGCCTGGGCTGCAAGTTGAAAATCAGTCCTAGGAGGTGATTTCTTTATAAGGGTCAAGTCATACAATCAAGGGGTTAGAGTGAAGAGGTAAGGGCATCCGAGGTTCTCGATACTTTGGGGAGAAAGCCGTTCTCTCTTTACCATCAAACTAAATTTTAAAAACCTTTTTAAAAACTAGAGTGGAGCTGCTGAGCCGACGTTCCTCCACGTGAAACAGTGCTGCAGTACGTTTACAGCCATAAGGAGAGCTGCGCAGAAAATGTCTACAATCTACTGTAGTTAAGTGGATCCTGCTCACAGCTGACTCCTGTGCAGCATCACAACACCACCCGAGTTTGTCTAATCAGACTCCGAATATGAACCAGAAACGTGCCCTCACTGCGCCCTCTAGAGGAGAGTGAGCACAGTTAACCCCAAATTCACTGTAAACGAGACAGCAACTTTGGTCAAGAGTTTTTTTTTTGTCTGCTATTTGTTTTATTCATTTTATTCATTTATTTATTTATAAAAAAGTAACACCCCTTCCCTCCTTGGGCAGCGCATAAAACATGGGGTCCCTGTCCATTTATTTTGTTGGCATCAGGGTTACAGTTTGTGTCAGCTTGAATATTTTTGAGGCTCTGGTTCATGATCCACAGCTACTATGTGATATCCTCCCCAAAGTGAGACACAGCAAGAGGGGGATTGAGAGGGTGGAATCCAAAGAGGGCTTTGCATAAATTAAAAAAAAGGGGAAACAGTCATTTTTCTCTGTTTTTCATTCCCTGCACACCGAGGGACACAGGCAGAGAGGAGAGAACGAAAAGCAGAGAAGGTGGAGCCACAGCTCCCCACAGCTGTCATGACTGGCCAATCAGAAACAGTACATCACAGATGACATGGGACACTAAAGAGTTCATGAGAGGGGAGACGGAGAGGTCCAGTAGCCGTGACTCATAGAGCGTAAACTCCGAGTGGTTCTCCTCCACCTTAGCGAGGGCATGCAGAGCCCGAGCAGCACGACGCATCATGTCCACACTGGTAGGTTCAAAGTGTGCCCCCTGCATGTGCAGCAAGGAGCCTTGGCTCTGCTGGAACTGTGTGGCTGCTAAACTGTCCTCAAGAAAGCCCAAAAGGTTCCCTACGCTGCCTTTTTGTACCGCAATGGCACGGGCTGCCATGCTGTCTCCCTGGGCTAGGTTGGCCAGCAGCACGACCGCCATTTCCCGACACACGGGCACCTTTCGTTCCCCGACCAAGCGTACGAGGTTCCCAAAAAGCTTCTCTAGGCGACTGAAAGGAGGCGTCGCCAATATTAGGTCCACGTTATTGTCCTGGATGCTGAGTTTACTGAGGGTCTCTAGGACCAGCCTCTGAGGAGACAAAGCCCCATTGAGCCCAAGAGTAGGAAAGGGATCCTGGGCTTCTGCTGAAGGACAGACGGCCCAGTGGAGCAGGCCATCGAGAAGAGGCAGGCAGATGCTCTCAGAGTAGATGGAGAAGTCAAGCTGGCCTGAGATGTTCGCCAACGTAACCAGGCAATTTTCCCGCAGCAGCTCCAGACAGTCCCACCACCATTCTTCCTTATTATGACCTACATCCTCGTCCACTTCCTCCTCCTTCTCATACGTTAATGGCGCTTGTTTGCGTTCAGGATGCCAATGGTGAAGCAGCACGAGACGGCCCAGTAGCAGCAGCAGTCCTGGGTGCTTGGACATCTCCAAGTCGTTGCCAGGGATGAACGAAAGACTGCGGACAATGTTGGAGACACAAATGCACCGACGGGCGAGGGAGTCCTGCCAGTCCGAGAGTGTGATTAGCGGGGCTTCGTCCTTGCTGTGAGGTTCATCCTCTAGAACAGTTACGGAGCGCTGACCCTGTGTGGAAGAGCTGATGTTCAGGAGAGCTGGCTTACCGTCCTCCCAGTTTATTCTTTCTGGTCCTTCCTTCTCTTTGTCCTTCTCCTTTTGCGATACTGGTTCAGCGTCAGTCTCGGGGCCATTAGAGGGTTTCTCTTCTGTTGCATCAGAAACACAGTCTGTCAGCTTTTCTGCAGGTGACTGCTGAGAGGGTCTCTGCTCTTCTTCTTTCCTTTGCTCTACACTAGATGAAGGCAATATGGGCGCCTCGCTTTCTTTCTTCTGAGAAGCTTTCTTTTTTCCAGACGTCTGGGTGGAAAGCATCCACTTACGAGACTGTAATAAATCTACTCGGCTCTCAAAATGGGTCTGAATGTGCTCTGTTGTGTCACCCCCGCCAATACTCCAGTGCACCAGGCCACTGTCAAACTCCTGCAGTCTGCCAAGCTTGCCAGAGCAATCCACCACAAACGGATCCTTCTTTTTCACCACCTTCAAGGGTAGTCTGTCAAACTTGCTAGCCTGTTTTGGCTTCTCCTGAGGCACAGCAAGGTCCTGGGCAGACAGCTCTGATGTTTTGGACTCTGCATTAGAGATTTTCTCTGCTACTTTAACACCTTCGTCCTTATTTGATTCACTCGTCCTTTGCTCGGCTGAAACACATTCTTCTTGCTGCTGCGAGGGCACATTTTCTTCATCTGCTTCATCCTCCTCTTCCGATTCATCATCTTCATCCATACTCTCAAGTAGTGGTCCCTCCTCCTCTTCAGCATTCTCGTCTTTTTTCAGAGCATTGGGATCCAGCAGGGTCCTCTGACCTGGATCACCAACTTCATATTCCCTCAGAATGCCAAAGATTTCGATCAGGCAACGTCTGAAATACTCCACAATGAGTTCCAGGAAACCAGGAAGCTGTGAAGCAGACAAAGACACAGTTAAGATATGGTGCCTCTTTGTAGAAAATATTTTGTAACATTAGCCATCTTCGTGTACTGGTTAGAAAAGGCTCACCTGAATAAGGTTAAAATTGGAGATGCTGTTGTCATCATACAGTAGGATGTTAATGGTGTCTAATGCCCACGTGCTCTCAGCCAAAAGACCAGATTTCAGTGACATCATGACTCGCCAGGCCTCTGGTGTGCCTAGAGAGGAATAAAACAATCTTTCAATTCATTATCAGCCTTAAAAACAGTGACATGCAAGAAATCATTAGCTCAGCGAGGAATTTATCAAGAACCTCACAATGTAGACTTTTTATTAGGGAAAAACTACTGCTCGTCATAGATTAACTACAGTTTAATGGAATGAAAAGATTATTATAAAAAGTGCATAACAAATATAGCACAGCATCATGTGTTATATTGTGGTGTTACCAACCATCTGATACAAGGCAACAGGGCCTTAATGCATTATAGTAGAAGATTTTTCATCCATCAATTTTTGAAAATGAATAAAAAATCCTGAATGGGGGGGGGGAATCCAAAATTTGACGAGATAAAAAAAAACCAAAACTAGGGATGTCCCAATCCGATCACGGCATTTTTTTAACTGATCGGTATCAGCTTTTCTGATCGGATTTTGACACGTGTGCGCGGTGTTTGGCTTCCAATCTCTGTCCATGTTTCACTATTGAATAGTCTCCGTTTTTGGAGCCCGCCAATGGGAATCGGGTTAAGCGTGACAAGCGGCAAAATCCTCCAATCTGATGTAAATACTGTAAGCTTCGGGGAACGTGGCGGCCAATCAGAGTACGGAGGCGGGCTTTAGCGATGGGTGAGAGGCGTAGTGAATGTTTGTGCATCACTACGTTGGCTTTTGGATTTTATCTCATTAATCGTGACTAATATGTCTGATATCTGATCATATGTGATGTGTATGGGAGGTTTGTGTGCAGTAACATTAATAGCAGCAGGTAGGAAGCAAAGTTCTGTTCATTTAACATTTGTAAACAAGTATTTTATTGTACTTTATGGAAATATATCAGATATAAGCTTATTTTTTATAACTTTAGTATATTTTAGCTTTAATATTAGACCAGAGATCCACAGTTATGATGTGTGAACTGTTTTGTATGTAAATCTTTGTTTGTTACCGCTTATAGTAATTGTTCCGTTCCACCTTAAATATTACAGCAGTTACTGTAGGCAGCTTGAGCAGCTTCACTGTTACGTTTAAGGTGGAACGGAACAATTCCAAACTTAAGCGTCGTTCATTCAGTCTGTTTGTATTTATCCGCTTTAACACACATTTTATACACACTTAAGTGTTTTATATGCAGCTGATGAGCTCAGCTATATACACTAAACGCTAAAATATGCATTAAATGTTTAAAACTCTTCATATCAGAGATATACTATTATCTAGTACTACCTATTATACTAGTATTATCTAGCTCTTATCTAGAAAATAGAAGTATCGGTTTGAGACTCGGTATCGGGAGACACTAAAAAATTACTGACTCGGATCGGGAACAGAAAAAACGTGATCGGGACATCCCTACCCAAAACACCCAAATATTATAAAACGCTGTATGCTAGTATAAGTTAAAATTCCACTCGAGTCAAAGTTAACAAATTGATAATTTTAAAAAAAGAAGGAAAAAAAAAAGTTGTTTTAAATAAATGATGACCTATCATGCTGTAAGTCTGGTAATACCAAGTATTGTTTCATTAGTTTATTTCTTATTGCTTGACATACAGTACATACATAGCAGTGAACTGTTATGCTTACACCAATCGTTTCGCCCACTACGCTTCACTCCTTATACCAGATACCTTCTCTGTACCCTAAACTCTTTATACCCTATCTGTGCCCTACACATACACTTTCTTTGCATAACTGTAGGGAATGGAAAGAATTCACATTACATTCTGTTGAAATTTTGTAAAATGTGTATATCCATAAATTGAAACCCAGCCAATGTCTAAAACTGGGGGCGGGGGACAGAGGGCCAGTTTACAGATTTCTGTACTCCGACACCACGACTACACCTAATAATTAACTGCGGAGCTGAATCAGGTGTGTTAGAGGAGCAACATTTATTACTGAATCCAGAACATATTCTGAATATTCAAACAAAAACTATCTGTGAAGCCAGTAAACAAAAATGTCACATTTACAGGCACATCTGCAGGCCTTTTCAGTTTGGCTGCTGTTGAACAATGTTAGAGGTCCCGCTAATGTCAGTCACCCATCTACAGGCAGATATATACATGACAGGAATCCATCACGTCATAGCAAATGCTGACGTGTGTCAAAATACAGTCACCTCCGAAATCATGGCTCTAAAATCAAGGGTAGAGAGGAGAAAATAGGCTACTTACCAATATCTTTCATAGTAAGACGCCTGCGAGCCTTAAGAACAGGCTGCGAAGCCTCTACAGAGCCTTGAGGAAATGGAGGATCTCTTCTCATCATTGGGGGCTGTACAGTTGAAGGGATGATGTGAGATGCAGGAACTGGGGGACCTGCCTTCTGCATTTTGATGCTGCTGTGCATGTAAGGAGATTTACTGGGAGAAGTCCTGCTCTCCATGGGGCGGGGCATTGGCGTAGGGCTGGACACCTGTGGAATGTGGTTTTGTATGGCTTGGGGAGACTGGTAGTTTGACTGCAAGGGTCGGCTCATGGGTGGGCCAGTCCCAGCTGGACCAAAGGGGGGTTGCCGTGGCCCTGCCCACTGCCCCTCATGGTTCATACGCTGATCAGCTGATATCATCTCATCAGATCGATTCATGCTGTGATATCCAGGACCCTGTGTAGGTCCACTAGGCGGTCCTTGTCGGTTTGGATAGTTGGGGTAACCCATTTCGCCTCGGCCCTGCCACATCCCACTCTGGGGGCCATCAGGGGCAGACTGCATGGAGCTACCCATTATCTGAGGGGGCATCGAGCCCTGGGAGTTAGGGCCTGAGCCAGTCTGCATTCGATCTCGTCCAAAGGGAAAAGGGAACTGGTTTTGTGGTCCAGGAGGACGCCGTTCTGAACCTGGGAAAGAACTTCCGTATTGATTAAATATCTCCTGCTGGCCTGATGAGGGCCCAGTAGGAGGAGCCTGAGGTTGCTGCTGTTGTTGCTGGCCACTGAACGGCCCACTGTACATCTCACCATCATGATGTCTTTTAGCTGGAGGGTAACTTCCTTCTCCTGGTCTCTTGTAGTTCTGACGACAAGACAAAGAGAAAATCATACACATTTCTGTCGTGACAAATATTTCATTATATTCAAAAAGCTCCAGGGCTGTTTGAGTTTTCTGTGTTACAAAAGGTATGAACCCTTCCTTTTCTAATAGAACACACCACCTTTGGCTTGGGTTAATATTTCAGTGCTGCAAGTACTTTTGTTTATTTGTGGTCATTGCTTTTCACCACATTAAAGTGCATTCCTTCATTTAAGGCAATGTATTAAAAAAGGGCTCTTATTATAGATTTAACAATTAGTATAGTAGTTAATTTAATGAATATACATACCGCTTGCTGCTGTGGATATATTCCTGGTTGTTGATTTGGGTAAGAGCCACCAGGAGGCGCACCCTGGCCAGGATATTGATTACCATAGGAATCATGCCTGCAAGAGACAACATGCATTAAATGGAATAAACAGTAACACTAAGCAGCAACCTGATTAAACCTTTCATTACACACACAGTAACCGTTCCATTTGTTAAAAAAAGTGAGCTGACCGCTGTTGTTGTGGAGGGTAGCGATTTGGTGAGTACATCCCAGTGTCGGTATTGGAAGGCAGCATGTTTGGCTGCGGTACTCCAGGCCCCATATTGCCTTCTGGGCCCATCCCCGGTTCTGGCCTACATGAACCAGCAGAGAGCAACACTTATGTATCCAGTAACAACCCTACATGTTATAAATAAATGTTTAGCTTCTGTGGATTTACCTTCTGTCATAGCCTGGTCCATATGGATACTGCTGTCTCTGTGACATGGGCATGTTCCCTATGGCAGCTCCTGGTACACGGTTAAACTGTTCTCCAAGATTGCTGTTTGGAGCTGTTTGTCCAGCAGGTATGAACTGTTCTCCAACTACAAGCAGAAACACAGTATTGTTACTAAAATGTTGCACTTAGTGCTCAAAATCTGACCGACAATGCACTGAGGAAAGTACAGTTGTGCTGAAAAAATGCTTTCACACCTCCAAAGTTTTCTTTCAGCTAAAACTTAAACCTTTACCTTTCCGCATCCCCCCAAAAGGGTCCTTGTTAGGCTCGTAAGGACCCATACGACCAGGCATTTCTGGAGTGCTCATTCCAGACTGGTAGCCCGAGTTAGGGGTCATAGTGTTCCTCCTGGAGAAGGCTGGGTCATTACCGTCAGCAAATGGATCCTGAAGGTTCACACTGCTCCTACGAAACAGGCCAGGTAAGACGTTGTTCACAGTTAAATGTGATGTACATCTATCACACATGACCTGGACTCACCTTCCACTCTGCATTGAGGGCATCTGGCTATGTGGTGTGGAAGCAGGAGTAGGAGGTTTCAGGTCTCCACTCTCAGCCATAGAGCTGCTTGTGGACTGGGGGGTCTGTGGACCTTGTAGAGAACCAGATCCAGCTGATAATAAATAAGATAATCATTTATTAGTCCCACAGTGGTACTAACAGTACTAAAAAAGTAAGAAAAGCTCAAAAAGGAGCCAGAGTTGCTTCAAAAGGTTGCCAATCTGGAATAATTTTATAAGCATCAGGAATAGTCCTTGCCTGGTGAGGGTGGCTGGACTTTTGCCTGGTTCTTTTTCCCTTCTGTAGTCAAGATGTCAGGCGGTGGGTCTTCTCCACGCTCAATTTTGCACTCGAAAGCATACAGACACTGGATGTACTGCTTCTTCAGAGAGCTGGCTGCACTGCTGGATGTGCCAACATTGAGGCTGGTGGCAAGCTCCCTCCACTTTTTGTTCTTGTTCACCTGCAAGTAGGAAGGAAATCATTAGAAGTCAGTAGCCAAGCATAGACATACTAGGACCAGTACATTGCATGTAAAACCACCAGCTGTTGGAATGTGTGTCTGCATGGGTGGAACCTCACAGTATGCTAGCATACTCACCTGTGTGAGACCTCCAATCTCCTTGACAGACACGTAGAGGCGGAAAAGGTCTAGAGGCCGGCGGCCCACGGCGGGCAGGTTGCTCATGCCCATGGCTTTCTCCTCGATAAACGCTAGGTAGCGGTCCACCCACATCTTCCGCTCTGGCTCAGATCCCAGCTCATACAAACGTGTGATTTTCTCGTTGGTTGTAGTGGAGGAGCTTGACTTCTACGCACAAGCACATTTTTTGTGGAGAAATTACACAATCATTCAAAAAAAAGAGGAAAATATACCTGCTTAGTGAACCATTACTATGCAATTAACATCCAAGGCTGGGTTAATGGTTTGAATGGGAGATCACTTTTGAAGCTATTATTTCATTATTTGTAAATTAAATTATTTTCAGTGTATTTTGCATTTCTCCAAAAATTGTGGTCATATTTCATAATTCAAAATAAATAATTACACATAAATTTCAAGCTTTTTTTGGTTTATATGTTGATACTGTTTGAGTGAAATAAAAACAATGTGATTCAGGATTTCATACGGATCAAATATTAAACAAAAAAGGCTTGCAATGCCACATTATTGAAATTAATCCAAATATTTAATTTTTAAAACATTAAAAAAAAATTAAAAAATAAAAAATTTATTAATAATAATTAATGTAATTTTTTTACATAAGCTGAACTCAACAGGAAACAAATGACCACAGCTTACAAAATGAATCACTACAAATTCAGACACAGGCTTAGTGATAGACCAGTCAGACAATTTTTAGAAAATCGTAATTGGACAATTATTTTACAACAATCAGCCTGCACTCATAACGCTGGTAACAAAAAATGTCACATTTACAAGCACATCTGCAGGCAGTTTAATAAGTGTGGCTGCTGTAGAACAATGTTAGAGCTCCCCCTAGTGTCAATGTTACCGCTCTACAGGCAGGGCTCAATTGGTGCTGTGAAAATGCAAACCAGCTAAACTAGCTTACATGGTAAAAAAAAAAAAAACAACCATTATATGCTCAGCAGAGGCAGAGGATAACGATATGCCTGATAAATCTATTGTTTCATCTCAACTCCTCAAGAATATTTTTTACACTCAAAGATATTCACATGATATTGGCATTATATATTACCCTCAGCCATCAAACATCCTTAATTGCTCAATCACTACACAGGCATGTTCATTTTTCCTTTTAAATTACAAGGTCATATCAAAATATTATGAACATACATGGTTTGGAATGAAGTCATCCTGGGACATGCTGTGTGACAGGGATTTGCTGCACAATTAAATAAGCGAGCACACCAGTCAGTGGTAGCAGACTGTAAAATCATCATCATCATGGACAAAAGACATGGTGTAACTGAAGTCCAAAAGGGCATGATGATAAGGTACTGGGTGAAGGGTGGTAGCATCTCAGAAACCACTAACTTTATAGGATGTTCTAGAGCTGTTTTACTGAAAGTGTACCGAGAAAGAACTTCTCATACATTGAGGGTCTCCCAAAAGCATAACAGTGGTGCACCATGAAGGGAGCAATGACTCTGGTGATTGGTACAGAGCAATCAAAGTGCCACAGGTGGACCACTTAATCGCTTTATCCTCCTAGGTCCTGGCATGTCCACATATGTGGACATCACATTTCGGGTTGTTTAGACCACAAAACTACATTTTGCCTGGTGTCCTCTTATGAGGTGGCCATAATATTGACATGATTATGTAATTTTTCATTGATTGATCAGCTACATTTGGTATAGGAGGTAAATTAATAAATTTAGCATCACGGGAGGGAAAGTCATTTATGTGTAGCTCCTAGTGTCACTACCCCCTTATCACGCAACAGTACCACCTATCTGTGAGGCTGAAGGTCAGTATATATCTGCTCTGACGTCTGTGTCAAGAACCACGCACAACCATCTTGACCACCGTAATGTAGACTCTCAAAATCAGATGGAAACTGCTGACAGCATCTCTGTGAAAGGAAGCAGTGCATCCTACAGGGAATTAAGTGAATATGTCTAAAACAAGGCATAAAAATATCTGGCTTAACACCTCACTCATGAGTCAATTAGCTCTTACAACTGCCAGACCTCAAATGTGTGGCACCAACTCCCTCACAGTAGCATTCAGGTCCTCCATAGGTACTTTGTTTTCTTAATGAAATATTTCAACAGCTGTCAAAAACATACACTCTCAAAGAGGTCTCCATGACTGGCCAAGGCTTTGTGACAAGGCCAAGGCTTTGTAGCCCCTCGACAGGGATATAGCAGGGAGCAGACACCTTATTTGTAGCAAGCACTAGGGTGAGTTTGAGCATCAGAACATGAAAAGAACACCAAAAATGGTCAATTCTGCCACCACAAGCAACAAACTAGACAAAAAACTAAATTAACAAATAAAAAATTCAGAATTAAAAGTTTTTAACATTGAATACACTCACTGGTCACTTCATTAGGTACATACCATATAGGTGCACTTTATAGTTCATCTATTTCTCTGTATTTTGTTAGCATCCTTTCACCCTATACTTCAATGGTTAGGACTCCCACAGGAGCACTACAGGGCAGGTGGATCATTCTCAGTGACACTGGCGTGATGTGTTAGTGTGTGTTGTTGGAAAAGTGTATGAAGACAGAGCTGCTGATATTTTTAATTGATATTTTAGTGTAAAATTAGCCAGCTTCCATTAACTTTTCTACGAATTACTGCCTAAAATGTTATTTTTTATGCTTAACTGCACAAGAAATAATCTGCAAACCTTGGATTTGGTATCCGTCTTAGGTGTCCCTTCAACTTTGTTATTTATCTTCTGTGTCTGGTTCATTTTCCCATCCATACCAAATTCTGGACCGGGGGACATGCCTACAGACAGGAGAGTAGGAAATAATTTAAATGCACAAAATCATTTTTGTAATAAGAGGTTACTGCTGCAGCATTATCTTTGACTTTTATCCAGTAGGTTAATATTTGCAGAAATATTCTGTGCACTCACCACTGCTGTTGTTGGGCATGTTTCCACCCATAGGGAAGGGTGGTCCCTGGGTGTTCATCATTCCCGGCATATTGTTCATAGAGGGCCCATATGGAGGTCCTGAACCCATCATTCCAGGAGACATATTGGGGTAACCAGGCACCCTGTAAATAAAAAAAAACAATAATATAAATAAAATTCTTGATGCTTTCCCCCCTGAAGTGAAAATCAGTTCATCATCTATCATGAAGGAGTATGACTTGGCTGAAGTAGCAACTGTTGAACTGATAGATGAAGGACTTATCTTTATTTTTGTTTTGTCACAACAGTAATGAAAAAGTGCCATGATGACCAACTCCATGTCCTGTAGAGCTCCATGTGCCTATCTGTGAACTGAACTGTTAATATCAGTGCGCTGTATACCTGGCCATGCTGATCTCACCTAACTTTAGGTCACTGTAAAAACCTTGAACACACAAAACTTCAGAATGCACTATTTTGTAATGCATAATAAAATTTGAATATTTGAACCCTTTCATGTTTTAATGTTAATCAGTATGGCTTACAGCTCATTAATTGGGCAAATCAAGCCCGGTAATATCAGAGTTAGTAGTAGTTTAGTGGGCAGCTGTTGAAAAAGGAAATCAGCATCTCCGTAACACTTGTCAGCAGATGGAAGCATGTAATGCTCTAAAATCTCCTGGTAGATGTCTGTGTTGACTTTGGACTTGATAAAACACAGTGGACCAACACCAGCAGATGAGATGACACCTCAACCACCACAGAAACTTCACACTGGACTTCAGATACCTTGGATTCTGTGTCTCTCCACTCTTCCTCCAGACTCTAGAACCTTGATTTACAAATGAAATGCAAAATTGTCTTTCATCTGAAGAGAGGACTTTGGAGCACTGAGTAACAGTCCAGTTCTTTTTCTCCTTAGAGCAGGTAACACACTTCTGATGTACAAAGAAGAATGTTAACCTACTGTGGCAGTTGTAGTACAAATATTAAATTTCCTCAAACTCCAAATGAAATATTCTACTAATCTGTGTTTCTAGGTTGCGTGAGCTATCTTGAAATGTGTCACTTCACATGTAATGACTGTTTATCTTTTTGAATTAAATGATGAACACAAATGAAGAATGAATCACGATTTTGTGATGTATGACTATTTTCTTGTGACCTTTAGACTAACCCTATAAACAGTTACTGGTTCACAAATACTTCACTGGCTATTTGCATAACTGTTCTGGTGCATGGTTATTTAGTTAAGCTATCTTACAGAACCACCCACAAGTCTGCAAGCGAGCCCTTAGATTAGGTGCCATTTGTCCCTAGACATGCCAAAAGGTTCATAAACATACCTGTTATGTATGGAATTGGTGGCTCCATGCTGCATGACAGGTGCTTCCTGTGGTTTCCTGTTTAGTCCTGGTGGTGGGCACATCCCAGAACCCACCTGTGGAGGCATATTGCCCATATTGGGTCCCATGTTAGGACCCATGTTGGGACCCATGTTGGGACCATATGGACGGGCACCCATCTGTCCATGGGGCATTCTACCAGTGGGCAAGCCAGTAAAAGGTGGTCCTCCTCCTTGCCCAGGCATGGCATTCATAGTCCCTGCCATGCCAGGGCCTGGGTAGTTAGCATTGGGCATGCCAGTGTATCCTGGTTGTCTGGGGTAACCTGTAGAGACAAGTAGGAGATGTCTTTATATATAATACAATGACAGTGACATTGTTCCTGTAAGCAGCTAGGTGTACAACACCGCCTAGCGTTGACGTTCAAGGGTGACAAATTAACACACTTCACACATGTTAAATATGCACAACCCAATTCCCCCCCAAAAAACAGTTGAGATGCACATTTTACTCACAATAGAACATAAAACAGATGTTGAACATGAGACATTTTACCACTTCATAAAAAATATCAATTAATTTAGAACAGAATGGCAACAAACATTTGGACAAGGCCAAAAAAAGGCTGAAAAGTACTACTGATAAAAAAAAAGCAATTACGGTAATAGAGGCAGAGTCTCTCGGAAGCAAAAACTGCATCTAAAAATTCTAGGATATTTCTAGAAAAAAATTCCTCAACATAAAATTGCAAAGACTTTGAATATGCTACCACCTACAGTACATAATGCCATCCAGAGATTCAGAGAATCTGCAGAAATCCTTGTGTGCAAGGGACAAGGACAATGGTCAATACTGGATACTTGTGATTTTTAGGCCCTCAGAGGACACTGCATTAAAAACAGGCATGATTCTGTACTAAATGTCAGTGCATGGGCTCAGGAACACTTCCAGAAATCATTGTTTGTAAACACAGTTTACCATGTAATGCACAAACGCAAGTTAAAGCTAGGTCATGCAAAAAAAAAAAAAAAAATGCCATTATGTCAACACAATCTAAAAATTCTGCTGTCTTCTCTGGGTCAAATATAATTTACATTTTACGCAAGGTCCCAACTTTTATGGAATTGAAGCTGTATACTTGGACGATAGATTTTCTTAACCTACAAGACACAGTGGTCATTTAGTGCATGCTATAGATTTAGTTTAGGCTAATGATAAAATTCTTGAAAGAAAAAAAAAAGAAAAAAAAAAAAAGAAAAAAAGCCCTGCAACAAAAATGACCATCAAGATGTAGTAAACTCTGCAGAGTAAACACACATGGTTATAATTTACGTAAATAAGCTTGTTAATGATATGCAACCATAGTGAAATCATTGCACTCTAGGCTTTTTTGTGTCTCTTCTAACTTAGAATATATCAGAAATAAATATCATAGCATATTGTGTATCGTTAAAACTAAAAGTTTACTCTTTTAGCAAAGAATACAAAAAGTTAGTGTACAACACTTGTGCCCACTATAATAGTGACCCAACAACGTCAAGAGACTGAAAACTCAGTCCTTTATTTGAAAACATGTAAACAAAATTGGGAAATCACATGGTTAACAAAGGCTGCCATATCTGATCTGAGCTAAACAAGCTGATCAATGTAGCACTGGACACCTGTAAGTCTTCTACAGTATATTATCCTCAGTAGACAATGTGCCAACATATGAGCTTGTCAGAGAGATGTTTTTACTGTTTCTGGAAAGTGGTATCGGTGCATCTTTAATACTTTTTTTTTTTATGTAATATTTGTACATCCTTTATTAGTATGATTTTTATAGTGTTAGTTGCAGCAGCAACAACAACAACAACAACAACAACAACAACAACAACAACAACAACAGGACAATAGCAACAATTTCACAATAAAAAAAAATGTGGCTGATAAAGTTAAGATATCAAACACTATAAGCTGAATTAAAATCAACCTTTAACACCAAATTATCTAAGAAGTCTGAGTAAGTCTCAGATGAGGCATTGTAGGAAATGAGTGGGTTGGGGCAAATGAACACAAGCACAGTCAAACAGACCCAGTTAGCAAAGAAATGTTATCAAGTTGTAGGGAAGTTAATAATGGGAAACTGGTCATATAACGAGGGCTGGGGGTAATGAAGTACAAAGTAGTGTTACACTAATGTTTTCCTTTAAATAATTTATTTAAAGTATTAGTTAAAAGTAAACTCTAAGTTCAGCTGAAATCATGCTAATATTTCAATATTAAAAATATTATTATTATAAAAATTAAAATATTAAAAATAATATTAGCAACTTAAGTAAATATTAAACATTAACTTAACTTGAGCTCAACATTACTGTACCAGCTCAGTCTCCAGTTTAGAGTCTTATTTATATTTTTTAATTTCCCATTCCACCTTAAATGGCAGAGCCTGAATGTAACTGCTGCACCATTTAAGGTGGAATGGGAAATTCTAGTAAGATGCTTTTTAATAAGAAGCTAATTTCAGCTTTGTATTTAATGTGTAAACTGTGTTTGATTCAGATAGACTTTATTTTGAGCTGTAAGTGTTGTAGCTGTTCACAGGCCATTTTCTGGGTGTTCAGTTAACATTTCCTGTTTAATCAAATAGTCCTGATTGTATTGTGTTCAGAGCAGAGGATCCACTTGTCTTTTAAATACCACTGAGATTGAGTTTTTCTGCATATTATAAATTAATGACAAATAAGATTACTTTAATAAGTAATCCCATTACAATTATTTGAGAATTAATCCGTAATCTGTAATTGACTGCTTGTTTAATTAATAAGCCAAACACTATGCATAACTATCCTACTTCAGACACAGAATCAACTATTATGAGTGTTTTATGTCTTAATTTAATAATATTCATTCCTATACATGTCCTGTCAAATGTTATGCATCTTATTATACATCATGCCTCACTCGCGGCCTTGTGGAGTCTCAGAGTCCCTAGAGTGTACTAGCAGGCTGGAGTGCTGCTGTAGCATGCAGTCACAGTGGCAGCTCAACTGACGTGGGCTGTGCTACGTCAGCTGCCTCTTTTCACCCAGGCTAAAAATAGCTGCACTGTGATCCACTGGGCTCTCAGAGAGCGAGGCAGAAGAGAGCGAGAGAGCAAGCCCAATCCAAAAAAAACGAGCTCCCCGTGGTGAAGTAAACTGACAGGCTGCAAACTTACTACTCATCACTAGATGTCTAAATAAACCCAGCTTGTCAAAATAAAAGTACAACAAAAATGATGACTTGGGCTGCTGAATTTAATACAAAGATTAAAATAAGAGAATTAAGCAGCTGAGAGATGGAAATTCAGCTCAAAACATAACCTGACCTGTGCCTGGCCAGTTTTTCACCACTCCTGAGCAGAATAAACTATTTAAACTGTATGCTGATAGGTTTTGCAGAAAGACAAACGTCCAAATGTTTGTGGACACCCCCTCTAATGAATGCATTCAGTTACTTTAAGTACAGTTGTACAAATGCACACCCAGCTTGTCCAGTCCCTGTAGAGAAGTACTGCCAATAGAATAGGACTAAACATGAACCTGGTGGCACCATATCTAATGCCAGGTGTGGGCTGGACGGATATAAAGCCACTCAGCATTGTGGAACTGCATCCTCCGCTCCCTGCAAGACTTTGGGGATGAGGTGGAGGTGGTGATCATCCAGCATCCTGATGTCACTAATAGTTCGTGTCTGAATACAATCAAATCCTCATTGCAATGCTCAAACATCTAGAAAGCCTTCCTTAGCCAGTAGAGACTAAAACAAAAGCTGATTTTCTGATTTCAGAAAAAACAATGAATGGGCAAGTGCCACAATATTTTTATCCATATAGTGTCTTGACATCTTTCAAATCCTACAAATTCTTTTGGTTTGCCAACACACACAGGTCATTCATCAGGAAAATGGGAGATTGATTAATATGCTCCTGTACTACACAGAAGACTTATTTGCATGTTGTGGCCTGTTGTAATATCATACTGCCAAGGTCAATACTGCCAGACAGTGATGTGTACAAACAGATACTATTCAGCCCTCTGACATATTTGCTGTATTCAGGATATTTAAGTTTGAAGCCCTTTTGGGATTGGATTAGCTTATCAGGATGACGTCCGTTTAACATTTTACACATCTCCAAAATGTTGAAACTCCAGTTTTCGGATGGCATTAAAAAAAAACAACAGGAGTGACTTTCTGGAAGGGATTAACAAACACAAATGTACGATAATAAAATAATAAATTAAATAACTATTATTTTGTCTAATAATCCAGAATTTCATCTTTCAAATAGATTTTAATTACTTTTATCTCCACATAATGCTACATAGAGTGAATGTCCTTCCATCCAGGCCAAGTAGATTATTAGCATTAAGTGACTTTTCAAAAGCTGTAATATTTGTTGCTTTGTGAAGGTTTTTGGTTCGGCACATTAAAATACTAAATATGGCAATTAGTTGCTGCCAAAACTATTTACCTATGAGAGATGACATCTACCTGAAAAATCAGACATTTGCTTACAGACGGGGCTAAAATGATCAGACGAGCAGAGTTTGCTAAAACACAGCTAATTCAGTCTGTAATTTTCTCAGATGAAAGGGAGGAAAAAAAAACTGATATGGTGCATCCAGATGTAAATAAAAATCAGAGAGGACCTAATTTAAAAGAAAAAATTACCCCAGGACCCCAAGTACATTTAATCCAACCTGAACTGGGCTTATGCTGTTTTTTCAGTCAAAATGAGATACAGCAGCTACACATAATACAAGTCTATGTTCACAATCTAAACATTTTTACACTTTAGCAGATGCAGAAACACCAATCAATGTATCTTAAAAAAAAGTCAGCTGCAGCTCTGGTGCAGCAGCCCAAATATAGGCTACATTTGCTGATGGCCATGACAAACACCTACACTAGGTACAACCACTTTTTTAAGCTTGATTTTTACTGATAATTCCCAGAAAAGGTTTGAAACTTGGAAAAACCAAGTCAATCCAAATGACTGCAAGAGTAGGGTAATGGAATCAATCAATATTTGTATTAAAAAAATATTTTAAATGGTTATCACCATGACCAAAATCAAGCCCTATTCAGATTGGATTAAATGGACATGGGAAAATTTCTTCTTCTAGGAGGTGCTCCTCTACTATTTCATTCCTGACCAGATCCACCATGTCTGTGTTTTTCTCCTCCTCTGATTATCTACTGTTTTTTTGCCAACTCTGTTCATTTTAGTGCTGTCTGATACAAATATCTGATTGTAAACTCAGATGATGTTGTAAAATAAACTTTTTTGGGCCATTTTAGTCTCCTAGTTCACAGAATACCTTCCCCAACTAAACCAATACATATTGCTGCTTTCAAAGTCACTCAATAATACTTGGTGTGGATGGACTTGGTCTACTTTGTGTCCAGACTCTACCTGGGAGATCAGTATGTGGAGGAAAAAGAAACTTAAATGGATGGTAAAATTGAGGTTTATTAAAGAAGTGATTATAATCACAGCTACAGGTAAAAGTCACTGCATCACTGTGAGCTCCTTACAGATCTGACAGATACAGTTACTCTAATGCAACTGCAAATACACTGATAAAACAAGAGAAACAAGTCTTTAGGATAATAAAGAAAATAAATAAGTTTGTAAACAAATATATACCAGTTATATGATCACGTGACGCAGACATCCAGGTTTGTAAAATCGTCCCCCATCACTAGAGAGTTTAATAATAATAATAATAATAAACAATAAAAACAACAACAACAATAATAACTGGTGGATAACTTTGGAACAAATTCATGACCAAGGGAAAGTATCAATAAAACTCTTTCTATCTGAATAATTAACAGATAACCACTTTTTTGTTTACCACAAAGTGGGTTGTGTTGGGTTGGTTAGCAGCCTTTACCTAGTTACTAAACTGTGCATTTATCTACCCACTGAACTTGAGTCTGCAGGTCTCTTCTCAGGTGTTAAGTCCAGAGATCTCCGTGTGTTTCTTGACTTTATTCAGCAAGAAATAAGAAATTAAAACTAGGGATGTCCCGATCCGATCTCAAAGATCAGAATCGGGCCGATCACGGCATTTTTTAACTGATCGGTATCGGCTTTTCTGAACACAAACCTAAGCCCGATCTTTGTCATAAACAAAGGAGTCGTAAAATGAGAGCAGAGCTTGTATCAGAACGTGATTATAATGTCTGCTGTGTGGAATTACTTCAAATTAGAAAGCGATACGAGTCCAACAGCGAGGTGTAATGTCTGCAATATGAGTGTTTCAGGGGGTGGTAGTAGCAGATCTGCATTTAATACAGTGACGTGCGGTGAGGTTCATGGTTGGTGAGACTCCTTTAGAGCCGGATTTACAAACATATAAACCCAAAAGGGAGCTTATTCAATTGGCTACTGGTTATTTCGTATCTCATCAGCGTTCTTCACACACACACACACACACACAAGGTACGTATTAAAGGTACGTAAAGATAAGAAAAAACGTTACAATTACAGCAGCGAGAGTAAACGGCGTTTGCTCTGCGCCATCCGTGCTCTTCTTCAGTCTCACTCGCATCCTCAGTAAAAGCACATCAACAACAAGCAGCCGCTGGCTCACGTACGCCTCCCTTCAGTGCGGAGGAGTACTGCCTGCCTATTAATTTTAATACGGCACCTAAAAAAATAAACCTTTAACAGAACACAGTGAGTTCGTTCAGACAGCTCAGTTAAAGGCTGTATCTAAGTAATCTACTCTATCAGAAAGTTTTAAAAGAAAAGTTCTCTCGAGATGGCGCTGCGGCCAAGATCACAGAGAGGGTCACTGAACTCACTGCTTTGGATGACCAGCCAATCGCTGTGGTAGAGAATACAGGTTTTCGGTGTCTTTTAGAGCTTTTGGAAACACTTAACAATAGTTTGGAAGCTGGCAGTTTTTCCCTAAAGCATTGCAGTTGTTAAATATAAACACTGGATTAACTTTATTAACTATAATGTAATGTGTGCACTGTGTGAAGAGTATTATCTAGTTCTTATCTAGAAAATAGAAGTATCGCTTTGAGACTCGGTATCGGGAGACACTAAAAAATTAATGACTGGGATCAGATCGGGAACAGAAAAAACGTGATCAGGACATCCCTAATTAAAACCCATAGTGTCACCAGGTTTACATGTAGCATTACAGGCTCACAGTTATTTATGGGCATTTTGTACAAAGCTTTAGTAAATTCCAGGCCTGTCATGCTCCATCACATTCCCATCTCTTTATGTGCTATCCACTCTGAGGTGTCTTGAAGCATTTTGTTTACAAACATATGACCCATATTGACCCAGTTTGTTTTCTTTACAATGACAGACAACACAATTAGGTCAGGTTCACGCTATATGGCCATCAGAACAGTCAGATCTTTGTACTTTTCACACTCCAAAACTGTGTCTTGGAATCAGGAATCTTTCAGTGACTGTGGCTCACACAGTACATAACTGATCAGCAACATGGGCTCACCAATTATAAGATCTTTCACCAGGAGGAACCCACAACACACCTGCTCTCCAAAAACAAAGCTTTGTCATGAACACACACAAGGGACGCACTAGCATGTGTTTCTTTTCTTACAAAATGGATGTCTGTCAACAAGCGGTACAAGCTGCTTGTGCACCGATTTGTAGCAAAAACACAAAAGAAAAAGGAAAGTATGGATGAGAAACATACTGTGTCTTGCACTCTTATTGGCTGAATGAAGCTGCTGCACCAAAATCCAGTCAACACTTTTCACACAACAGGAATCTCTGACATGTCCAGATCATTTTCAGGGGCTTGTGAGCCATCGGTCAAGCAAGGAAGCTAGCCAGCATCGATTTACCTCCAACCTGAGGCTTTTAACTGTGATCTCCAAAACTTGAAAATCTGGGCTTAATCCTTTACTCATTTTTAATTTTGCCAAGAACTACGTAGACCAGATGTTTTATTTTTCCAAATCAAACGATCTGACCTGCTGACACATCAAACGCAATACAGGCTTCATAACAGTGCACTCATTTTTCAGCCACTCACCTTGAGGGCCATACTGACCACCCTGAGGCCCATAGCTGCCCATTGAGTTATTCTGTTGATAAGGCCCCATCCCACTATGCATCTGTCCTCCAGAAGACTGGCGAGGTGACAGAGCAGAGCCAGACTGTGGAGAGCCGTAAGGTGGGATTTGAGGATTCCTTTGAATAAAACCTGGTAATGGAGTGCGAACCAAATAAGACAAAAAGCCAGATAAAAGAAATAAACTAAATAAAACAAAACTGTTTAGTGTTCGCTTTACCCCTGTCCTGGCCCATACCGCCAGGCTGATTCATAGCAGGATGCAGGATGCCATCAGACTGACCGCTAGGGGGGCGAGGAGGCATCTGGTTCCCTATTACAAATAAATAAAAAACATTTATTATTAGCACCCAATATCTCCAGAAAGATGATGACAACACCAATAACATGAGACCGAAAGACAACAGAAAACAGTGAAAAATCAGCTGTTTTGATAAACCCATTTATGTCCAATAACATTTAGTATAATAATAATAATAAACACTTTTCATTAAAAATGAGCAGCCTGAGGGACTTAATTTAATATGGATTAAAGCACACATTATCATCGTCAGTCAAGCTTAGAGAATGCTTCAAACTTGTTTCATGACCTTACCTGGCATAGTAGCTGGAGAAAGTGGTCCAGAACGGGAAGCTGTGGCACTAGCAGGTGAGCCAACGGGGGATGGGGAGGGGCCTCGAATGCCCGGTAGGTGAGGAGAGGTGTGGGGGGAAAACGGGGACTGTGCTGGGTTGCTCTGTTCACCCTGACTGCTGGACACCCCAGATGTGCTGACACCAGGACTTAATGCTCCCTCCGTACCTGTGGGCAGGTCATCAATAGAGCCCGACAGGTCCTACAGAGATGGACAAAGGTAAAAATTTTATGCTGCCAAGTCCACAAAATGTGGTTCAGAAAGGGCCTCCTAAAGTCCTCACAGAAATAGTGGCAGTTCCACTCTGGCTAAAAAAAAATCAATTAGCTGGCCTGGCCTTACTGACAATGTGAAGCACCCATCACCAAAACAGACTTTTAAACTCGGCTTAGTGAGATAACTTCAGATTTTGTGAGAAAATTCACTTACCATCACAGCATTTGTATGACACTGCTGAAAGGCTTATGAAATGTCAGTTCTTTACTCCTTGCTCATATTTGTCATACAAAACATGCATTCATTTTCAACTTTATCTGGTGTAAAACTGCAGTAGCACAAATTGTTTAAAATGAGCTTAAGCTTGGATTTGCATTAAGAGGTTAACGCTAAATGTGGCTTCTATGGTTTCAAAACAAATGTCCTTCCTTCTTTTGAGTCATGGTCTCTAGAAGATGACTACCAAACACTTCCCATTTAGACCAAAATGAGCTGCACAACACCAACACATCCAATTAAAACTGTAGACAAGTGGACAATGACTCCTGCTCATTAAAGTCAAGACTACGTAACAACCTCAATTTTTTATTCCCTGAAAATTCCAACAACGCTGGACAGTTAAATATACAGTGCCATGTAAAAAAAAAAATATGGTGATAAACCTCATTTTTGTTTAGAATTCAGAATTTTTTTGGCTTATTTTTCAAGCCTTTTTTGTTTTAAATGTTGATCAGTATGGCTTATCATTCATGAAAATTAGGAATTCAGAATCTCAGATTAATAGAATATTTCATTTGAGTAAATTGCCATTCAAACAGCATCAACATTAAAACAAAAAAGACTCGAGTCATCTCTTTACATGTAATGAATATAAAATGAGACCTTTAATAAAAACACACCCAAATAAACATTTTTACCATATTTAAATATTTACAAAATTTAAAAAGCTGTTTTTTCACCAAAATTGTTTGCTGTTCTTCAAACAAGGCAATAAAATGAAACTGTTGTGATGATTCATCTATAATAAACCAAAATTTCCATCCTTCTCCAGTACTACTGCACATCAAACAAAAATTAATATTGTGGAAGATTTAGGGGTTTTTCTCTTAATTTAACACAAACGGTTATATTTTATATTCATTACACGTAAAGTGACATTTCAGGATTAATGGTAATACTGTCTGAAGTCATTTCCTCAAACTCCAAATTAAATATTCTAATACAATCATGGCCGAAAGTGTTGGCACCCCTGAATGTTTTCCAGTAAATGAAGTATTTCTCCCAGAAAATTATTGCAATTACACATGTTTTGTTATACACATGTTTATTTCCTTTGTGTGTATTGAAACAACACAAAAAACAGAGGAACAAAATGCACATTTGACATAATTTCACACAAAACTCCAAAAATGGGCCGGACAAATTTATCGGGACCCTCAACTTAATATTTGGTTGCACACCCTTTGGAAAAAATAACTGAAATCAATCGCTTCCTATAACCATCAACAAGCTTCTTACACCTCTCAACTGGAATTTTGGACCACTCTTCTTTTGCAAACTGCTCCAAGTCTCTCATATTTGAAGGGTCCCTTCTCCCAATAGCAATTTTAAGATTTCTCCACAGGTGTTCAAAGGGATTTAGATCCAGACTCATTGCTCATTGAAAAAATTGAGGGGTGCCAACACTTTCGGCCATGACCGTAATTTGAGGTTCTGGACTTCTGATATCATGAGCAATAAGCCATACTGATCAACATTAAAACAAAAAAGGCTTGAAATATGTCACTTTATATGTAATGAACATAAAATGTCAGTTTAGCTTTTAGAATGAAATTATGATCAATTAACTTTTGGATGCAATACCAACACCAACCAACCTGCTAGCCTTATTTATCTTATCCAAGGACGAGAAAAATACAAGAAAAACTCCATAAAACATTGCAGGGGTTGCCATGTTTACTGATCTGCTGAATCAGCACAGAGTGATCTCTCCATTCATCTCTAAAGGTCAAAGCATCCAATGAGTGTGTTACATGCACTTAATAATAACTTAATAATAGAAAATCTGAAATCTGATTAACGTGTTTACATGCACTTTGGTTATCAGATAATTCAAAACTCTGGGTCTACACAAGTCAGAGAGTGATCAGATTTCTGCTTTACAAAAAGCCAATAAACACACAGAAGGAGCACGTGACATGTAAACTTAATTCTGCTGATTTTTGTAAACAAAAGACCCACTTTACTGACAAATATATTTTTTTAATGATGATTTTGAATAGTCTGTAACTCCGCCCATCTTTCTCTACTTCACTGCAAAGACTAGCATTAAAAAAAAGCCTTCATTCATTCATCTATTTCGTATATTTAGAAACATTCATTTTATCTATGAGCTTCTTCAAATTTGTCAGGGTTTAATACTGTCTGGAAGATGATCAACATTCAAATTCTTCATTCAAAAGTGTTTATTTGCCATTTTCACACATGATCAGACCGAGAACAACCATTCAAGAGTTTACATATCCTGAGAAATCCGATTACTGAGCTCAAATCCAGCTCTCTTCATAAGATGTATAATCAGATAAGTGCAGAAATCTGATTATAATCTGATTAATAAGTGCAGGTATACACACCACCTCAATCTAGCCATCAAGCCAACCCATCACAGGTCCCCCACATACATGCCTACTATCACAAAACAATAAACTCCTCTAATTAGTAAATCATTTGTAACGGCAGATAATTAGGACATTCCTTAATGTCATCTGATACTCCGCAAGCAGAAAAATAACACTCACAGGTGCAAAGTTGTAATTTCACAAATTACTCTGCAAGACCAAAATGTGCATCAGTGTGATGTAAACAGAAGACAGAGAGAGGACTCACGGGTAGACTGGAGGGCCTGCCCTGCATATCTTCAGAGCCGCTCTTGGACGAGGCCACAGGTTGGCTGGAAGGAGGCGCACTGGATTGGGAGCTGAAGGACTCCTGGGAAATCTCCTACAGAAGACAAAAGAGCAACGAGTATAAAGATCACTTCAGCTTTAAGGGGTAAAGCATATAAATAGCTCCTTGAGCTGTGTATATTATAGTTATTAAGCATCGGCATCTTATCAAGTTCAACGGTTACTGGTAGTGGTTTCAGTTAACATTTTAGTAACTATTTGCCACTTCTATATTTTTACTGATTAGTAAAATTATACACATTTATAAACAGTATCTTTGCAGTGAATTCACATGAGTAACATTAGCAGACTGAAAGTTTGGTTACGGCATGATTTATTTCTGGATTGTGCCTTCAAATCTATATTGGCAATATTTATTGTGATGGGCTTCAGACCACATTGTGGTGGACTTTTTAATCATCAGATTAATTTTACATGTATGCTGAGCAGTGATAATGGAAATTAAAAAAATGAAATAATAAACACCTTTGCCAAAATGAAGTTGGAACCTTTAGAAAGGAAAGTGATATGATCTAAAGGAAACTTCTGTAGATCATATCACAAGTGTTAAGAATGAGCAAGAGGCTGCCACATCAGATCTGAGCAAAATGAGGTAACCAATACACATGATGCTGATAAACTGAGGAGTTGGCCTTAAAGCTGCACCAAAGCCAGCATCACTAGCTCTGCCTACTCATTTACGTGCTTCATACAGGCACTCATGTTTCAGAGTAGTGAAAAGGCTGATTTATGCTTCTGTGTTGCATCAACATACAGTGTACACCACAGTCAATGGCTTTGAAAGCTTTTATACGTGTGTTGGTGTCCGTGTTGTTCTGTAATTACACTGCCAAACCACTAGTTGGAAGTGGGATTTCTGCGTTGACTTCATTCCTACTTCCCATCAAGTCCAAACTGATGTATGAGTAAATCTCTCACCATGAATTTGTGGCCGTGTGGCAGTTTATGTAGTCCAAATGTACAAATGTTTTCAATCTGATCCTGAGTTTAAAAATTGTGACTACCAAGTGGACCAATGATGTATACCTCTGGATTTTTAGACCATTGCTCTTCACCAAACTGCTTGATTTCAACAGTATTCTTGGGATGTGTGTTGTGAATTGCTCTCTTGAGGTCATGCCTCAGCATCTCTAAATGAGTTGAGGTCAGGACTCTGACTGGGCGACTCCAGGAGGCATTTTTTTTTCTGTTGAAGCCATTCTGTTGTTGATTTACTTCTATGTTTGGGGTCGTTATCCTGTTGTGTCACCCATCCTCTGGTGAGTTTCAGTTGGTGGACAGATGGTCTTAAGTTTTCCTGCAAAATGTCTTGATAAACATGGGAATCTATTTTCCTGTTAACAGCAGCAATCAGTCCAGGTCCTGAGGCAGCAAAGCATCGCCAAACCATGATGCCCCCTCCACAATATTTCCCAACTGAGATGAGGTTTTCATGTTGGTGTGCTGTGACTTTCATTCCTCCACACACAGCGTTGTACGTTCTTTCCAAATAACTCAATTTTGGATTCATCTGTCCACAGAATATTTTGCCAGTAGTGCTGTGGAACATGCAGGTGCTCTTTTGCAAACTTCAAACAGGCAGAAAAGTTTTATTGGACAGCAGTGATTTCCTTCGTGGTGTCCCTCCACAAACTCCATTCTTGTTTAATGTTTTACTTATTTTTGTCATCAAAAATGTTACCATGTGCCAGAGATTTCTGTAAATCTTTAGCTGATACTCTAGGATTCTTCCTCACCTTCACCGCATTCTGCACTGTGCTCTTGCAGTCATCTTTATAGAACGACCACAATGCAAATCAAAAATTATTGAACGCAGTTCTTCTGAGAGCTCTTTTGTGTGAGGCATGGTTCACATCAGGCAATACTTCTGAGAACAGCAAACTCAAAACTGGTGTGTGGTTTTTAAATGCAAATAATCCTAAAGGGTTCACATACTTTCTCTTGCAACTGTATATTAGTACACATGGCTTTGTGACACAAAGTTCACAGGATCAATTCACTGAGCCAACAGGACCCATAACTGCTCCCCGGGTGCTGTGGTCTCTTGGCAAGTGTGATCACTGCCCCTTTGCGTGTTTGTTCACTACTCTTTCTGCGTGTGTGTGTGTTTACACTGATGGGTTAAATGCAGAGGTCAACTTCTTCTGTGTAAGCACATTGGTCATTGGCCAGCTTTTCACTGACAAGTCAACAAAACTAACATTTTTCAAAAGTTGTTAAATATTGCAATCATTTGTTGGCCCATGTTTTACCATAGACAAAAAACAAATACCAAAACATTCATTCTGATATTTGAATATGGACATTCAGCACTTGAGCACCTGTGTACATTCACAATCATAACACCATGGACATAAGTAACCAATATATCACCAGAAATATCTCACTTATATTAGAGTATGTCAATATCATAGTATTCTGGTATAGTTAGTATATTACAATATAACAGCCCTGAGTGCATTATGTTGTATATAAACATTCAAAGTACCTGAGGAGGAGGAAAGCGCTGATAAGAAGACTGTTGTGAAGCATTCTGGGAATACGATGTGGGTTGTCCCTGTGGTATCTGGCCATGTCCTGTGGGCTGCTGGGAGGCAGGTGTAGGGGCTTGTGGTGGCTGCTGAGTGGGGGGCTGTTGGGGACCTTGAGAAGGAGGGTAGCTTTGTTGGGCTTGTGATACTGGCGGAGGCTGTGAACCACTCTGTTGTTGGGGTTGGGACGTGGGCATTTGCTGCTGGGGGTAAGGTGACTGACTAGACTGTGGTGTTGTAGGTTGAGAGTATGGTGGCTGAGCCTGCGATGGGCCCTGAGGGGGTCCTGACATTGGCCCCTGGGGCTGTTGGGGCAGGTGGGGCTGTTGGTACTGAGGTCCACCCTGTCCGTGAGAGGCGGATGGCTGTGATGGGTGGGACTGTTGAGAGTAGGGTGCTTGGTTGCCTGGTTGACCTGGAGCAGGCTGAGGGTACGGTGACGGTTGCTGAGCAGAATGAGGGCCCTGGCCCTGTTGCCCATAATAGGGTTGCTGGCCCTGTTGCCCATATCCGCCTGGTCCCTGCTGTCCGTATGATGCCATCTGCACAAATAAGCAGCACCATTAGAAAAGCTGAAGCACTGGAATAAAATACTACTACTACTACTACTACTATTACTATTATTATTATTATTATTATTAAGACTCAACTTTTGCTAGTGCTTAAAGATTTTATTGTTCAGGAGTCAGTATTGAAGTCAAGACTCTGCCCTATTATCAACGTGTGCACATAATGGGTTGAGAACACTCCTAATGGTCAAGATCTATTTAAATGTGTCTACTTCACATGACTACAGGACAGCATTACAGTAAAACTATTTGCAGAAAACTAAAATACATTATAATTCTTCCATATTGCTTCATTTATAAAGAATAAAAAAGTTAGCATTTATATAGGTGTTTCATAACACTCAAACACTGAATAATGTATTCATAAAGCAATATTTGAATATTTATGAATAGCTAAGGTCAGTACTTACACACGTTTCATGAAATACATGATATTGTATAATCATATATAATCAATGCATAAGTGTTGATCATATTTAAAACAATATATAAATATTCGTCAACATTCTCAAGATGATTTGACCGTTTTAGGACATTGTAGAATTATAAGGAACATCCTAAAACTTAGAAAAACGTAACTTTAAAATACTTATGCCTTTCTGTTTTGTCACACTCTACCTTCTGCTGTGATCATATAACTATCATTCATCTTATCCATACTATGTATTGAGGAGGGGATGGTTTCCATGAATAACTTCCTTTATCACTTCACTGTCATTAAATCATCTCAAGAATGTTGACAAAACTAATGTATAGTATAATAAATATGTATAGTATTGTGAAGTAAACTATGTATAGTTTAATAAATATGATATTCAACATTTATGCATGTTATATCAATACATCAAGTACTTAAAAAAACATCTCGTCACATTGCGAGTACTGATATAAGCTACTCAAATATTACTTTTAAAATACATTATTCAATGTTTATGAATGTGTTATGAAGCACTTATGTAGGCAGCCCTCAAAGTGTAACCAAACATTTCCTATTATCTGCAATTTGCTTCTTTGTTCGGTTTCACAACAGAAAGCACTCACCTGTTGGCCGTACTGCATGCGCCCTTGCATGCCCAGAGGGTACCTCTGAGGACCAGGAGGCCCATAGCCCTGGCCTGGATATGCAGGTCCCTGTTGTGGCCCTGGAGGCCCTTGGTGAGGTTGCTGCGAGTAAGGGCTTCCGGCTCCATACGGCTGACCTCGCATTTTACTAATCTGTTCCATAGATCCTGGAGTCTGTAGAACCAGAGACAAGTTTATGGTTTAAGCAAGGATTAAAATATGTTGTAATCATTTCTACTCAAGTTTAGAGAGAAAATATTGTTTATGATCATTCTGCTTTGTTACGGACTGAAACTGAAGGTGATTTTGTGGAAAGAAATTACCATTTATAGTTACATGGCTTCATATTAATACTTCATTGTTACAAATTATCAAGATTTTTAATGAGGCATGTTAAACAGATGGATTCAAATTCAAACACAGAAGGAATCAAAACAATATAAATGGAATACTACTATGAAGACATTGTGGTTCATTGTAGGCTTAATTTATAATAAATTACAATAATTTATCATTTCAATTATAAGTTTGGTGATGCTGATTTTGCTGATACATACAGCCTTTACACAATGAAGAAATCAGGACTAGAGTTGGACAAAAAATATAAAATATTTAAACATTTCAATACACAAATTTGGCAATAAACTCTACTCTAAACATTCAATACTTGGTAACATCAATAAGCACAAATTTAACACTGAATTTTGCTTAAAACTGAAGAGCTGCATATGGATTACATATTTTTGTAAAAAGACAGACATGTTAAAGTGTAAAAATGTAGAAATATGTCCGTTTTCAATTAAATTAACATTACATATTAAAGACAATGAGTACTTTTAGTTTATGGTCAGTACTGATTTGGCATAAGTAGCTGAAATTACATTTTGAATTGGTAACCAAAATTACAATTCTAGTATTGTGACACTCCTAATCAGAACCAGATCAATCTGGATTAGAACTACATACAATTTTAGAGTTTTAGAAATGCAGTAAAAATGAATTAGACACCATTAGCACAGTAAGTCAAATCTAGAACATAGTAAATGCTACATCAAACATTACCGGTACTGCATCTCAAAATAATTCAAACAGGTAAACGGAGATATTTTAGACACACTATACATAAATTTACATATAAAGTCTTTTTTAATGTTGATCAGTATGAATCCAGAACTTCAAATTATTAGCATATTTCATTTGGCACAAATGATTATGCAAACAGTATCAACATAAAAATGGGGGGGAAATGTCACTTCAAGTGTAAAATAAAACATGTAACAGCTTACCTTTTTGAATTAAATTATGAATTCAAAAATGAACTTTCACCATATTCAAATTTTAGGAGATGCATTAGCTCAAGTTAGGGTCAAACCTAAAGACCAGTCTAACTCCATCACATTTTTATAAAAACAATGACCAGCAGATAATAAACATGATTCCAGTGTTATTCTCCCCTACTGACACTACTATACATTTTCTACAGATGTCCCAGTTTTGCCACATAATAATGACACTGCTACTTTAATAGATAACTCCATATACTAGGGTTTTGATGATACTAGAATCTTGACTTTGATATAAAAACCTGGTATCAAAATATTCAATACCAAATCAAAACTGTGGCTACAAATAAAAAAACAACTCATTGTCTTTAATGTCAAAGGTTTATATGAAAGAGAACAAAGACACATTTCTACAGCTTAAATAACATCTGTTCTTTTATTAAATGTACAGTGTCAAAAAAAATCTAAATGTTCTCTTGTAAATTAAGTTAATTCCAAAAAGGTTACACAAAGTGACATATTTCAAGTCTTTTTGTTTTTTTTGTTGATCAGTATGGCTCATGAAAATCAGAAACCCAATTTCATCTCCATTAGAATATAAAAAGACTTGAAATTTGTCACTGTTCATTGAATACGGCATTTTACTGACTTAAGTATGAAAACAAATGAACTTTATTCATTTTTGGAAATGCACAAGTAGTCTTTGTAATACCTACAGAACTCTTCAGCTGTCGACAAAATTTTGTTATATTGGTGCAACTTATTTGTATTACAAAGTATTGAAAATATTGTACTGAAAGAATAACTGAATGCCAAATTAGAGTATTGAAACATTTCAAAACTTTTGATTCTCAGCCCAACTCTACCAAATACTGATACCAGTTATAGCAGCAGTGAAAATGGCGAGTAAACAAAAAGGAATCAAACATGACCATACGGGAGAGAGAGTGGGAAAAAGAGCAAGAGGGAAAGAGGGAGAAAAAAAAAAAAAAAAAAAAAAAAAAAAAAAAAAAAAAAAAAACACTCTTTCCCACGGTTATTAACCTGTCTGTTACCTTTGCTGCTTTAGTTAAGGAAGTCAAGAGAGCTATATATAACTCATTTCAAATGGAAGGCAGTCCGCCGAATATTTAACACATCCCAGCTGTACTTCTGTTTGAGACTGAGCCAAGCTTTTCCTTTTTTTTCCTTTTAATAAAAACAAGGCAATCTTGGCACTGAATGAATGACAGAATCTACAGTGGTATAAATAGGGACGTCCACAAGCTTGTGGACAATGTGAAGGTATATGCATTTACCAGGACAGGGATGAGATCCTGCATCGAATGTGTTTATAGGCACTTAATATCCTATTCTAATCAGATTTCTGCAGATTATTTGTGTAGTCACGTTAACAGTTCACTCAAGATTTCTTAGACTTAAGAGAAGCAAGACCCATTTTCTCAACAAATATTTCTGCAGCACATCCTAGCATCAGCAGTAAACTGGATGAGAAAAGCTGAAAGAAAAGTTAACATAACATTCAGCCAAAAAAGTGATGTACAATGCAGTATTTGAACAAAGTACTCCAAATTATGTAATGAGGTTTAGCACAATTCCAATATCGGTTAATTGGTACTCCCAAAATAATGATTGAGTGTCTGTTCTTATACTGTATGTGCTTGGTATGTTAATCTGTGACCATTTGGCTGTTGTGATGCTGCAATTTGCAATACTTTGAGATCAAAAAACATTCCATCCATCAATCTACTTATCCATCAGTGCTTTACACTAACTTTCAATGCTGATTAAAAATGTGTTACTTTATTTTGGATATATTTTACTGTATTATGTTGACATACTTACACAAAGAATACGTCATTCATTTATGACATAATTCATAATTTATAATGTACTTCTATGTATGTCTTTCAAATAACTTGCACCAATTTAAACACTATTTTGCTAAAAAAAATTAAAATGTGTATGGATTACATAAACTAACATTTGTTTTTAAAATTTAATCTCAGTGTAAAAATGTAGAAATGTGTCCAAGTTCCATCAAATAAACATTTGGTTTATAGACAGAGTATTGATTTGGTATCGAGTATGTAATACTACACTTGCTAACGACATCAAAATTGCAGTTATCACCACCACCTGATCTGCATATTTATGTTAATATCAACTATATTTTTTGATGCTACTGTATGTACAAATTATAAAACTTTGCTAAATGACATTCTACAATCATAGAACAATTTAGTCATCTGGGTTAAAAGAAGAAAAAAATACTTATTCTTATTTCAAAATTCAGTTTCTGATGGTTTAGACCTGGTTCTTTCTGGTACAATTTCATTTCATGTAAATAGAATAAATGTTCTTTTGCACACAACATCCAATATCCACATCATTTCAACCATAACTTTTGGAAACAACAAAATATTACTTTTTTTAAAAATGCAGCAAACAACAAAATCAGAAATGTCTACAAACTTTCAAAAGCTATTTATCCATACAATCAGTTTTTATTTAATTGCAGACATCTTCTCCTGGTAAACTAGCTCCAGTTTAGGTGGCTGAGCAAAAGCAGCTCTTGACATTTTCCAGCATTCAAATGGAAAAATAAAATAAATAAAAGCAACACATGGCTAATCTGCATAAGATAAAGCAAAGGCTCCCTTGGCAGGAGACACTGCTGGACTGGCTCTTTGATTGGCTGTGGGGGATGGGGTGGACAGTGAAGCTCCAACAGATGAACTGAGGGCAAGGAGGACACCTTACAGCTCAGCAGCTACAACTCTGATCAACAATGTTTATGCACATTTATCAATACACAGTGTTCATATCTGTGTCAGCGGTGTCTGTTACTGAAGAGATAAAAGCCACTAAAATAATAATAATTTAAACTATATGACCCAACGTATCCATCAGGGCCAATAAATATCAGGTTTAAACGAAGAGGATCAGCTGCATGTCAAGACTGATACAGCAATACACATTCACAAAACAATCATGACCAGAATAAACATGAACAAACCAAAACACAGCCATAAATATAAACAGATGGCAAAGCAATAATAGAGATTGTGCAAAAGATGCCAGTATAATCTACAACGTCAACGCTATTTTTAAAACCCTGTCACACGTGCAGTCTTTTTTCTTCTTGTTTTCTTAAAATGATTAGCATACGTCAGGTGTAGGCAACTCCAGTCCTGGAGTGCCGGTTTCCTGCAGTTTGGTGATCTACCTGATCAAACACACCTGATTCAACTCAGAGGGCAACTAGCATGTTTAATTGTAGTGTCAGAGCAGTGACATCACCAAACTGTGCTGGACTCCGGCACTCCAGGACTGGAGTTGCCTACCCCTGGCATACGTGGACTTGTGACTGTGTATATAAAATATTAACAACAAAACTAATATTTTTAGGTAATGTCTAGACTTTCATTGATTACTCTAAACATGCAACAAATCTCATTTCCCGTATATCAGATATTCATTAAAATCAAAAAGGAGTATTTTGACAAACATTGGTCATAATCATACACCTTCACATAGTTGTATTCAAATGTGATTTTTGTTCTCCAACATTGTCAAATTTCAAAATATAATACTTGTGGTTAGAGGTGGCCAATATGACAAATGTAAAAATACTTCAGATAGTTTTTCACAATATGCCATATTGTTTCTGACATCCAAGTTAGAAGAAAAAAAAGCCAACATTTTTAAAAAATGCTACCAAAAACTATAAATTCATTTATGCATTCAACATTTTACATGTTGTGCTGCTGTAAATCCACATAAACAGGACTAATTATAATTTTGTTTTAATCAAACACCCCGTTTGGAAGTGTTTTAAGTACTGATGATATCCACAATATACTCAAAAAAGCCTACTGTAATGAAATTGATAACAATAATAATAATAATAATAATAAGACGACATATTGCCCAGCTCTATTTGTTTGCCTGAGTTTGAACATTTTAAAGGTCTGAAAAACATACACAGTTCTTTGCCACATTAAGAATTTCCAATAACCATACTAGTACCCTCCTGCATCTCCAAAACTTAAAATATTGTGGAAAAAGTTCAACTGTGTTTATAATTTAATTCAAAAACAGTAAAAATTCATATTTTATTTTTTAACACATACAGTGACATATTTCAAGCCTTAATGTTGATACTGTTTGAATTTGCTCCTAATGAAATATTCCAATAATTTGAAATTCTGGATAGTTATGAGCTATAAGCCATACTGGTCAACACTGGAAAAAGCTTGAAATATGTCATTTTCTATGTAAATATCAAATGAGCCAGTTTACCTTTATGAATTATGAACAAAATGTAACTTTTTCCATGACTACTTTGTGATTCTTTACGTTAAATTCACTTAGCTTATTTACAATGTGCTTTGCTGTAAAGAACCAGCCGTTTAATTTTTTTTATTTTAATGGAACCAAAAGTGGCTATTCTATGACATCACTCACCTTTCGTAGCACTTTTATTTTTAGGAGTGCACAAGCTCTTTAATGCTATAAAAGCTTATGGGACTTCTCATCTTTGGGCTGAATGATTTGTATGGCTGTGATTTAAAGTGCAATTATTTTTTTAAATTAAGGTTCAGGGTTGTTTTTGCCAGCAAAACCAGAACATCCACTTTTTGTGGCTTGAGGCTTGACCTCTGAACAAAGTGTGCTAGATTGCCAATAAGTTGTGGTTGTGATGTCACAACACATTAAGATTTGGCTGCTCTGGATTGGTCTTAACTTATCTACAGGAAGTTCACAATGTCTCCGTTTTAGGTTAAACCTCCCCACTTAAAACTTAATAAACCTTATATTTACTTATTTCATTACTGACTCCTCACACCCTGGTCACAACCTTTTCCAATTCCTTCCCTCTGGCAGGCGCTACAGAGCCCTGTATACTAAGACTACTAGACGCAGGAACATCCTCAGGGGATCACCCACAAACACCTGACCACTAATGTCATCCTGGGCTATAGTTGCTCCTGACTTATTACACTCATCTTACCATTGTACACCATAATTCACTTCCAAAATTGTCGTCACTGCTGTTGTCAAATCCCTTGTGTTTAAAAACATAATTGGCTGATAATTTGGATTCAGATTAATCCAGTTCAGGGTCGCAGTGAGAGTTAATAAACTATTTTAACCAAAGCCTAAACTGGGAACTAACTCATTGCTGGACACATGTTAAGACCAGGGCAACTAATAACCAATGTTTTTGGACTGTGGAAGGAAAGCAGAGGCTCCAGTGGAAACCCCTGCACACACAGGGAGAACATGGAAACTGCACTGAGCTGATGACTCAACCCACAACATTAACAATGTAAACTACATTTTTGAAGGATCTAGCAACTCTGTATTAGTGAGACCAATTAGTGAGACCAACAGCTAAAACAGACGTGTTATTTGCTGATGTGTGTTATTGGAAGACCGTAAAAAGTGGGTAGACTGTACATGATCAGGTGGAGAAAGTTAATAAAAGCCAGCCGGTTACTTTTGCAGTTTCAGCAGCTGTATGTGTAAACAGGAGTGAAGCCAGGAATGGCTCATTGGCAAAAAGACACGTGAAACCTGATCTGACCACTCACATTCAAGTTGAATGCTTGCGCATTGGGTGCGTATTCAATCTAGGACCACATACGAATGTAACTCAAATCTGATTTGAAAAGATTCAATTTGACATGCCCACACAGCCCTGAAAAGATCAGATCTGAGTCACATTAAGACAAAAAATCTGATTTAAGCCACTTTAGTCTGGTACTGTGAACGCAGCCTACCTAATCAAGAATTGCATCATCAGTGCAATTATAAACAGCTGAGAGCAGAGAGAGGATGAAAAGCCAATCAGATTTGGGCTGCCGTGTCAATCCAAGACCAACTGTGTCCTGTCTCTGACAGGAGGATTTTACCTCCACTATTCAAATCCCACAGAAAAGCAGTGCACACTTCACAAGCATAAGCAGAGTTGCCAGGTTCATGGTTTTTCTGCCCAACTGATATATCTCAAAAAATGCAGCTGTAAATGTGTTTTATTGGACAACTTTTAAAATGTACCACCAGGAAAAGGCTGTTAAGAATAGAATAGTAGAAAATGATTTAATTAAAATTAATGAGTGTATAATTGGGTAATTAAAAACATGAACATGGAACAGAATTGATGAAGATAAAGGTAAACATAATATTAGATGATTGATTGGAATGGGCACTGAAAATAGACCAAAAATGTCCCATATTCACTAAATAGTTTTTGCAGTAGTGTACAAAAGCAGTGCTGAATTTTCAGAGTACTCAAACAATCCCACAATGCACTGTACCGTAGCGGATACCCATAATGCACTGCACTGTGTGGTTTGAATATTCAGATGCAACTTCTCCCAGGAGCAAACTTGCACAGGATAGTGTCATTGTTTACCACCATCAAAATCTCTGCTCCCTATAGATATAGTGATGCTCTATAGTGATACAGATTTTCAAACACAGTGTATAGTGTTTAGGGAACATAGATTAGAGCAGAGAGGAACAAAAAGGGGATACCATGTTCTAGACAAGAATAAAAATGTATAATTATGTAGGTATTTTCTTCTGTCTTATATAACAATAATAATAATAAAGGAAAAATATATATAAAAACATAAATCTTAAAGAAAATTAATGACAAAAATTAAAAGAAGGTTTAAGAGTAGTACATTTTTAAAGCTTCCTCATACATCTCTGATTGGACGATTTAAGATTTTGTGCTACTTTCAGTAGCTTTCTGTCACACACTACACTGGACAATTTTGTGCGACTTGGCAACCCTGAGCAGATACAGTCATCTGTATACTGTACATCTGAGCCTTCAATTTCTTAAAACAAATCTTAGTAACATCTTTAGTTTTCCTTTTATGTGCTAAAAGGAAACCTCAGTCATTTCTCTAATTTCTTTCATTTCTCTGATTAATGACCACTAGCTTAGCCTAGTTAAAGTTAATATCTAAAGCATTATTTACCCACATTAAATAAAAAACACATTTACCACTATACATCGGACCACGTCACTCCTTATATGATAATATGTCTCTCTATAGTGCAAAAAGTCTTTTAAATGTTAGTATTAAAGCCTTTTAATAGCAGCTAACGCTAGCTAAGCTAACCGGCTAAGCTAGCATAGCACCTGATCAGGAAAAAGGTATGATATACAAAAGTCATTTTCCAGGTTTTACTGATAATGTACTCACTTCAGCCCACTGGAAGTATTTAAAAGCATTCTAACAAAATAATAAAGAACCTCTAAAGTGGAAAAATGCCTAATTGTAGCCGTAAAGACAGTTTAGAAAAAAACAAGGAGGCAGCCATTTTAGAGCACCTCAGGGTGAGACAATAGTTAGCTTAGCATGTTGTGGTAAACAAAACAACAGGAGCGTAAATAAAAGTGAGTGTTAACCTGGTTTCGACCCAGAGTTTGCCCTGTGCTGCCCGGGCTCACGGGAGGGTGATGGCTCCTTTGTTGCCAGCCCGGGTGACCGCCGCCGTACTGCCCGCTGCTGCCCATCTCTGCTGGAGGCTTGCTGGCACCGTCCTGGCTGTTGTATTCGCTCTGGGAGTAGCTCGTGTAGCCTCTGGTCGAACTGGGGGAGGTCAGGAGCTGGTTGAGAGTCGGGGTGGACGTGGGCTGTGGGTTTCCCATGCTGTAGCGCTGATTATACGCAGCCATAGTAGTGGAGGCTCCGGCCGGCTGCGGCTTAGCCGCCGCCGGGCTGCGCGGGTAGCTCTGGCCCGGGTAGGGCGTGCGGCTCGGGAACGGGCCGTAACTGTTGAAGTGGTGGTTCGGGAAGCCGTGTTCGTGCGAGTTGGCCTGATACGGGTCCATCAGCCCCGCTGCAGCTGCCACGCCAGGGCTTTGTTGTCCGCCATGTTGATGAAAAGGGGCCCGGCCGTAGTGCTGCTGGCTGTAGCCGTAGGACGGCGGCGGATACGCGGACGCGTGATGGTGCGCCATCCCCGGGTGGCTCCCCGCGTCGGCTCCCGCGGTATCATTTTGAGCGCTGACCCGACTCGGGTTCCCGTTGCCGTTCTTCATCTCAGACTCCCCTCCTCCTCCTCCGCCACCACCTCCTCCTCCACCATCGGCCCGCTCGTGTAGCTCCGCTCGGCCCGGAGATCCGGTCTCCAACCCCGGCTCCGGCTCCTTATTGTCCCCCGACTCCTCCTTGGGTTCTCGGTCCGGTTTCTTCAGCTCGGACGGCGGGCTGCTGTTGAGAGAGGCAGCGCTGGCGACCTGAGCGGCCATGATAGCCTCTCTCTCTCTCCCTCTCCCTCTCTATCTCTCTCTATCTCTCTCTCTCTCGGCGAGTCCCAGTCACAATCAAACGCTCAACATTGAATGTAAATACAGCAGCTTTTACAACAAACCCGCGTCCCGACTCATCCCCCAGCCCCTCTCTCTCTCCGGACCTAACCCGGGGCCTGCAGCTTTAGCAGAATAAACACTGGACTGGGCTGACGGTCCCGGGAGTGAATTTACACCGCCACTGAAATTGTGGGGGTTTGTGTTACAGAAGCAGACTCCAGCGCAGGAACGGATCACACCAACACGAGGCTCATACAGCCATTTTAGCCAGAGAGGGCGGAGCATCAAAAACACGGACTGGACTCTCTTCAGAGTTCGGAATGGATGAGCCAGCCAGAGAATCATACTTTAACATTTTCACAGTAATATGTCCAGACACAAAACTTTGGGGCTATTTTGCTTTAAAAACAATGTATATTTTATATATTTTAATGTAAAAAGACATGAAAAGCTCAATTGAAAGGTAAAACATTACAAAACTAGACCAAAACCTTAACCATTTAGCTTAAAATGTATCTTATTTTAGAGGCACATTACATACAAGCAGTATGGAACAGCATTTTACATTTAAATTCACACAATAGAAAAATACAACATAATATAATAGAACTATACACAGTTGTATCAGAATATTGGCAGGGATATCACAGATGACATGTGACAGCTGCATGTGAATAATAAGTGAGCACATCAGTCAGTTGTAGCAGAGTGTAAAATCATTATCATGGACAAAGGATATTGATGTGATATGATTGATATCCAAAAGGGCATAATAATGGGGTACCCAGTGAAGGGTGGTAGCGTATGAGAAACCACTAACTTTGTGGGATGTTCTAGAGCCGCTGTAGTGAAAGTTTAAAGAGAATTGATGCAGCACAATGGAGCAGTTAACCCCTATAATGAATACAGGAGCAAGAAGGAAAGTCACTCTGTCATGTGACATCTGTGATGCCCCATACTGAATTAATGCCAAACCAGGGTGGTCATAATATTCTGATATGACTGTGCATATACAAACATACACACAGAAGAAAAGTCTGTTAAACATATTAAATAATCTTTATAAAGCTAGTTATGATAGTCCAAAATGTACAGTTTTTTTATTTATTTGTGATTTAATATCCAGTAAAGAGAGAGAGAAACATGATTGGTGAGAGAATTTTTTGTATGTAGATAAATAATTTGTAATGTTTGGCACAGCACCTGGGGAACAGTTGGGGGTTAGGTGCCTTGTTCAGTCATGAACTGCCCAACAATCGAACTAGTGACCTTCTGGTCACAAGACCAGAACCCTAACCTCCAGGCCATGGCTGCTCCCACTATTCTAGCTTCTCATACCAGGTGAACCCAGCCTGCCTGTATGAAAGCCAGTAATCCTGACTGCTAGACCATATGGGACAATCAATTAGATTGAACCAAATATATCAATTATATTTCCCAATAAAATAAATTTAATTAATAAAGATAATATATTCCTGGTTGGTTAGGGTTGTTCCTATGGAAGTCCAAAATGAATGGTCTCCTATGGAGCTTTAGTACAAAATTGTAATTTCTAAATTTGACCTTCTTCAAAATAAAAGCACAGAGAAACTACTCGACAATTTGTACTCAAACTGGTCCAAAAACTGCCTCTGGCTGGGCAGCAACGTGTATCAATACCGGTCCAGACCCTTGCAGTATATAGTGAATGTCATTCTAGAAGAGGAAGGCCAATGCAAGGGGAGCCCTACCACATGTATAGTATGCATAAAGGGTGGTCCAGCTGCGTGGGTATGTTAGGTATAAAATTATAATGCAAAGATTGACATTAGTTAATGTAAGCTTTTACGATAATACAATCACTAATCTTTTTTAATAGTATTATTATTATTTCATTTTTTTGCCAATTTTTATCCCCTTTCCAATGTAGTAGTAGCCAATTAGCCCATCCATTAGGACTCTCCCCATCACTTTGTACTGTCCCTGACTTTAGGAGGGTGAAGACAAGCTCAAGCCTCCTCCACTGCGTGTGATGCAGCCACCACCTCTTTTCAAACTACTGCTGATACACTGTCACTGGGGAACCTAACATACTCGGAGGAAAACACAGGATTCCCAGCTCTGAATTGACCAATCAGTAGACGACTGAGCCAGCGGACATTGCAATGTGTGAGTGATAGGGAGAGTGAGAGCACCATCTACCCGCCCAGAGAGAGCACTGCCAATTTTTGCTCTCTTGGGCCCCGGCTGTTGATGGCAAACAGCATGACTGGGATTCGAACTCACAATCCTCTGGTCATAGTGTCAGTCTTAACCTGCTGAGCCACTTGGGGCCAAAAACAATCAGTTATCTTTGAAATCACTCCACTGATAATATTCATTATTGACTTACATATTATTACGCACATTAACTGTTTGCATATTAGTATGTCTGTTAATATTGGCTTTGAATAGTACACTGCTCAAAAAAATAAAGGGAACACTAAAATAACACATCCTAGATCTCAATGAATAAAATATTCCAGTTGAAAATCTTTATTTATTACATAGTGGAATGCGTTAAGAACAAAATACTATAAAAATGACCAATGTAAATCAAAATTATTACCCCTTGGAGGTCTGGATTTGGAATCATACTCAAAATCTCATACCACCCTCATGGAGTCTGTTTCACGGTAGTTGTCGGCCCCGGGTTCTCTCGTTTTTAACCGTCACGAGAGAGACCCGCCCATCTACCACGAGAGTGAGAGGGATAGTGAGTGTGTAACGTTACAGGCGACCGAGTCAGCAGATGACTAACCAGTTAAGTCTCGACCCTTAGGACACAAAAGGAGGCTC